>VDFB02000008.1:291694090-291847829 GCA_007258455.2 Sequoia sempervirens
GTTGAGGGTTTTTTATGCTTTAATTTGATACAAATGATTCACTCCCTCTCAATTTTCTTGTTCATTCAATAAAATGTACTTGGGTTCTATAATGCTCATGAGACTCAAAAATTCTTTTGGATTGTTGATCTGAATGAAGATCAATGATCCAAAATCAATTTTGGGGCCCATCCGCATTACAGATATCAAGTACATTTTACCTCATGGAATACAATGAAGGTCATTAGATTATATTCTAAATCAATGGTGACAACTAGATATTATAGATTATACCCCTTAAACCCATTGATCATTCCACCCTCAAGCCCCTACTTTTCCATAGGAATTGATTTTTTTAAATGGAAGGATTCACCATTATAATTAATGCACTTTCCTACTATTTTCTAAGATTCACCAAGATTTCTATAAAATTTTAGTGATGTAAAAAATCACCAATAAAATTTATATTTTTCAATAAAAGGAAAGATTTAGCAATAATTTTATTTTATTTTCAAAAAATGGAAGATTCACCAATATTTTATATATTTTCTTAAGAGGGGTTTCTTAAAGTTATCACTAATTTATACTCTTTTATTATTTATTATTACATCTCTAACTAATTTTTGTGGGATTTTTAGCCTAACCCACTAACCATTGATCAATTTTCTATTGTTGTTATTGTCTTTTCTACTATTTCATCCCCCTTCCTTATGGGTTCATTTTCCAAGCTCACTTAAAACTTGCAGAAGCTACTAATATTTCAATTTTAAAGATTTTTATATTGATAAACAAGTTTGAAGGGCTCAAAACCCTTATACAACAATGAATCCTAAAGATTGGTGAGCAAAACATGAACAATGAGAAATGGGACAAACAAACCACTCACCCAAACCAAAGGAGGTGAAATTGTAGCCAAGATGCCAATAATGAGTACAAACAAAGATAAAGTTTGGATCCTCAAGGTCCCACTTAGACAATACTAGAACTTGCTCTCATTGTCTCACCCAACACTCTAACATGGGTTTGGCATAAATATTTTAAAAGACCTTTCTTCCTGTAATAAAAATCCAAAATTTAGGAAGACCTTGTAGGATTGTTTGTTGAAGTTTTATTTTTCCTAAACATTAAACACATTTATTATTACTTAAGGGGGTGGTTTCATGTCCCCTCATTTTTTTGTGTTTATTAATGAGAAAGTTACATATGAGATCCTCTTGCATAGGGTGATCTTGAGGATCAAAACACATTTACTTTTTTCCTTATGTACCATGTTTGTTCGATTATGCCATATATGATCTCCTTTCTCACCTTACAATAACCTTGAGGATAAGGTTACGTCTTCACTTGTTTCACATAAGAAACTTATGTATCCTTCTTCCTCACACTTTCAAGTGATATTATAAGCTCAAATCAAATATTCTTTTATTATTTTTTTCTAGGGGAATAGTGACCTTGGAAGTGACATCCAAGCACATACCCAAGACTAATGTTCTAGTGAGGTATATAAATTTCAAAGAGTTGTCATTTCAAACTAAGTGGCGTCCACATTATAGTTTGAAAATTGGAAGAAAGTTGTTACCATCTCAGACAAAGCCATTATACAACACCCTTGTCTCACAACCTTGGGCCTCACATACTTTTAGGTATATTGAGGGACTTCCTAGAAGAACCTTGTTAATCCTAGCATAATAGACCATTTGATGTTTTTAATTCTAATGAATAAATATAGAGTAGTTAGTTGTAGGAAGCTACATTATACTTTTGAAAATCAAATAGGCTATGAGTATGGTATTAATCCTTCATAGTTAGTTCTTTGATATATTGATCTAATACTATTTATCACCAAGTTAAATATAACTATGAAATGCATGATCAAGCATAATCCCACTTGGTTGTATAGAGATGGTATTTTTCTTTGTCCTCTCCCACTCCTTTGTGTGAACCTATGTGAAACCAAAATCAAAACAAGTAAAATGTAGCCTAATAAAGAAAGGAGTTGTGGATCCCATTTTTCAGTAGTGTCTATTGGCAATCTTAAAACCCCTTCAAAAATGATGCTAGTGAGATCCCTATAGATCCAAGATGAATATCTTGATAGTCATATCAGTTGTCCAACAACTTGAGACAAGGTTGTACACAACTAGATCACTTCCTATTTCAAAACAAAGATGTGGTGGTTAGGTAACTCATAGAGAATGGGATCCAAGCTTCCCTAAAATTACAATATTGAGTATTTAATTAAAGGGAACCTTTCAAAAATAAACCAAGAAAACTATCTAATCATCATCCACTAATCCATATAGAGTAGTAATCCATCATGATGTGTGGACCCTAGCCCATCAATCCATATATAGTTATCATACATCAAAGTCCTTACCCATCATACTAATCCTAATATATTAAACCATTTAGAATTAGTCCTATAAATCCATGTGGATCCTCATCCATCAAACCATCCATCCACCTAGGTGTTAAATCCTCCTCCATTAAACCATTCAACAACCCTTTAGATATGTAGGGGAGGTAAAAGCGTTAATTATTTCAATGGATATTCCTTTGAGATCTAACTTTACTCTCTCTTTATAGTAGGATAAACCCAGATAGCTTAGGTTCTCCTAATTTTTCTTTAATTATCTTGTTATACAAGATTTATAACTAAACACAAAATTACAAATTATGAGTATGAAATGTTCAATTGCAACAAATAATAAAAATATTTATTTACAAAGAAGTTACAACTTTATTCCAACAAAAAAATATTAATGAGGAAGAACCTATAGACATTTTTGAAACCCTCTTCCTTAGATCAGTGTGTCTCATTGTCATCTAATGGGATGTAAAAAGGTATTGTCAAGTATGGATGTACCTCCCTATACACATAGAATTAAAAAAATTAGGGTGCACCATAGTATTCAAAATGATAAAAATGAAAATAAAACTAGTTATTTAAATATTCAAAGGAAAATTATAAAGTACTAGGAGAAGAGTTGAAAAATATATCACCAAATAAGAATTACTGTCCAATGAACCTACAAACAACAAGAAGAAAATAACTTGCTTTTGGTGGCTATTAGAGGGGCTTGCCTTAGTCAAACCCCCATTTTGGTCTTTGACCTCCATGGGAACCTATATTTTATAATATTTAAAAGAGTAATTGAAAATGCTTTAAATTGAAAATATAGATGATTGAAATGTTGAAAATATCAAACACACTATGTTGGCACTTGAGATTTTGAAAATAAAAAATATAAATATAAACAATAAGAGAGGGAATAGTATTTTAGGAACAAAATCACCTAGAAGCTTGTAAAAAAATCCCAAGGAACATGTTGTTTTCTTGATCCTATTGTTCTTCATAATCTCATAAAAATAATTCTTTCAAAAGTGCTATAGTGATTACATGCAAACAATTGGTATGATCATGTAGCTTGTTGATTTTGAAAAATGCCAAAATTTTATCTAAAAATATACAAATTGAAAATTAGGAATGAAAAATTCACTTGAGGGATCAAAAGGGCATGTTTAAAAAGCATTATTGGTCAGAATGAAATGAAAGAACATTAATTTTTAAATTTTCAATGGGAAGGTAATGCTCAAATTGGAATCATAAATTTCAAGAGATTCTAGCGCATCATGTGAATGTCTAGATGTTGGACTCCAGTCCAAGAAAATTTAGACTTAGAAATCTTAACTATCATAAAAATGCAAGAAATAGAGAATCAAAGTGCTAAAATTTTGTTATTGAGATTTTTTATATTAGAGAGATAAAAATAAGTACATGATATGGAGTGAAATTACAAGGGTGTGCAAATTTTGACACTACATTTTTCCTTCACTCTATGCATATGGGTTACACTAAATATGCATGGTAAAATAAGTATAGAAGTTATAAAAAATTACCCAACAATACTATAATGGATATAGAGTCTTCAAGAGAGGTGAATATGCCCCCAAGAAAAAGACCTACAAAACAACCAAAATATCTTATGGAAAAGACAACCATTATCTGAAACATTCACTATATATATATATATATATATATATATATATATATATATATATATATATATATATATATATATATAATTGAAAAATAAAATTACTAAGAAATATATTATGTGTTAAGTCTCAAAATCACTGCTCCACTTCCTAGAACATAATTCTACACACAAGGCTAGGATTTTCAATAGGTGAGAAAAATTAGTTCATCCACAAACTTATGGACTTTGAGATAACTCAATGAGAGTGGGTTATATCTCTAACACTTTGCACTTAGCTTAAACTCGAGAGGGTATTCCTAAGGGTATAGCTTAGTAGGTATTGTAATAACTTATGATAAGAAATGATGAATTTGATGACAACTAAACCTAACTTGTTTACTTAGTCCTTAATATTGTCATTGGACTTAATAAACTAGCTATCTCTAACACCTATATAGCTGATATAACACCTTAGACACAAGTACAAGGTGGGGGTGAGTTCCATGATTCACAAATAGTGGTTTTATTTATTCATTAAAAAAAACAATACTGTGAACACACAAATTGGAACTAAAAATAAGTAATTTTATGCATTTTATTTAAATATGGATGACTAGAACACATACAAGAGACCAGTGCTTATCCTATGACAATAGAGTCATAGTTAGCAAGGAGAAATAACATAGGGAAAGTAAAATACTAAAGATGATCTACTTATTAGAAGAATCAACAAAATACCATTCATAGCTTTATCTACTTAGTTATCCATTATTCAACTATCCAAACTCATAGATAATCATACAAAAGAGCTATCACAATACATTGAATAGATTTAGATTTTTATCAAATTCTTCTAATGATGATACATTTGAAGTAGAAAATGTGTTGAACAAAATATTTTAGAATGGTACATTTTATAATTTTGCACACACGACAATGGAGACAAAAAAAATAGAAAATGATATTACAACATTCCAAAAATAATTCAAAATAACCTTTGCATCCTTACAATTGCTTTGCAACTAATTTTTGAATTTTTTTCCCTTTTGAGTATTATTCTTTTTTTCTCTACTCTCCTATACCATACAATTATGAAAAAGAATAGCCACCTACTAATAAAATAATACAACAAGAGAAAACCCTAAAATGAAATACTATAGTAATTCAAAATTAATGGTGTTGGGGAATATGCCCAAAATGGATGCTTTAGATTGAAAGATGGGCTCTACAATAAAATTTGATGGTTGAGAAATATGGCACTATCAATGGTAGTAGATGAAAAAAAATCTACACTTTAAAATATTTTCTCCCAAGAGGTTGCCATGTAGACCATGGTCATTGAAATATTGTATTAATGACTCCTAACTTAATAGAGTAGGTGAAATGTCCAAATACCATCAAAGCCTTCAACATGCTAAAATGGAACCTTGCGGGCCTTAGGGGGCATTCAAAACAAATGTGGGAAGTTTCCACCTAAACGCATCTTTGTGAAAAATTGCCAACCAAGTGAACCCACTAACTATAGTAAAAAATCTATTTCAAATGAAAAGTTCTACCAATGATGTCTTTAAATTATGATGTGAGAAAATGGGATGGAATAATTTTGCAGAAAAAGGAATCGGGGAGGAGAAGTTACTTAGAAAAGACCACAAAAGGAAGATGAAATGACAAGAGGCACATGTGGGAATAAGGACTCCATTCACCCGTAAAGAATTTACTTAGCCAATTTTTGAACTCAACTACATCTATTGGGAATCTATTAGGAATTGGAAATGAAAAAAATCATTGGAAATTGGAGTTAAGATGGTTCACATGGAAATTCCCACAAAATTAAATGGGCACAGTTTTACCACAAATCAGAAAAATATGAATCAACTAGAAGAAAATTGAAAAAATTAGTTTAATTAGGCATTGAGAATACACAAAACTAAAGAGAGAAATATTTTAATGAATTGGATACCATGGGAAAAGAAACTAAATTAAACACTTACACATGAAAGAGGAATTTTAGTAGGATATTGGGTTCCCACAAAAATTACATTTAGCCATTTTTTTCTATTTTTCTACCTTTGTTGGCATTGATAAGTGAATTGACATTTGCAATAAAACCAAATCAAACTGCATTATGTAAGAAAATGAATTTGAACTACACTTGATCTAGTTGGAAGGGGAAAACTTGTAAAGGCACAATTTTCTTCCCTTAGAGATTTTTTTCGAAACTTCCAAAAGCATTTGGGCCTAATTTTTATGCTCTACCCAACTATACTAAGAAATTTGGAAAAATATTGCCCAAATTAAATATCTCAGATAAGTTATTAGTAGATGGGAATGAAAGGGGACCTCAGAGGAACCCAAAAGGGGAAGGACTCAATGAAAAATATAATGTAGATTTGAGTCCCAACACTATGCACAAAGAAAAAGCAATACAAACACTCATGCATAATGAATACACAAAGACAAACACTTAGGAAAAAGAAAAGAGAAAAGGATCATGGATAAGATGCATAACACAATATTTTATAGTGGTGTGTTGTTAGAAAGAATACCATATGGCTAACAAGTTATGTTATACTAGATTCCATACAATGATTTTGATCAACCATAGTAACTACAAGTGTTGAATTTGTTGTCATTGATGTCAACATAATGGAGATTATTACAAAAAAAATTCTTGTTGTAGGTGTTGTCATTGATGTCAACAAAATGGTAGTGTGTGGAAGGTTGCATGTGATGCAATCAATGTGGTGATCAGAAGTGTTGTGAAGGGTGGGACATGATGATGAATGTCATGGGCATGTTGCATACAAGAAGTTATGGTGAAGAGTGATGTGAATTATTATATTCTTTGTCCCTTGATATAAAACATTACATAAGATATGAAATAAGGTATGAATTTTTTTTATGAAGTTAGTGGCTCATGAATTTGTACTAAATAATCTTGAGAGAATGCTCTGTATTCATCCACATTTTAAAATATGGCCTTATGGTTTGGAAGTTAGACGGAGGTAGATATGAAGTATATATGTTCTTGATTCAGTGCAAGAAAGCTACCACAAAAAATTCTAAAGCTAGCAGAATGAGGACTATGTTGTTACAGTCAAGAAGGTTTAGAGGAATGCTTTACATTTCTCTACTTTTGAACATATGGTCTTGCAGTTTGGAGGATGAGTTCAAATTATCTATTTGTCTTCTCTTTTCAAGTTTCAAGTGTTGTGGTGTATTGCAAGTCAGGTTTTCAATGTTCTATCTCAAGACCGTGTTTTCTTAGTTTGCAAGAGATGCTGGTGTCAATGTCTGTTTGTTTGTGCCAACAAAAAGTAGCATGAATTTATGAAAATAATGTATTTTAATGTTTCTAAATATCATATAATATTTGTGAAGTGTTCTACATGATGTTGTTTGATCTCTCTAGTACCACCTTTTGTTTGGAGCTAATGCATGGAAGGATAAGTGTTTGTTAGGTTGACTTGGTATGTTGAGTTGATTGCATCATGTTTTTGTAGTGAGAACCAATGTGGGAATATTTGCAAAAATAAAATAGGTCATTCTTATCTCCTAGCTTGGATTGCATTGATTTCTACTTACAAAGAATGTTTTGAAGTCAACTTATTAATGGCCATTGCACGTTTCATGTCAGACATTTCATCATTGGCTGAAAAGGAGAAATTTTTTGAATCTTGCAGAGGATATAAATGGAAGATCAAGTTTGTTGCTTTTTGCATGAGAGTGTGTGAGTATGTGAGGAGGTATGTGTGAGTATATGTGTGTGTGGAAGTGAGTTGAATATAGCAAAGGTTGTTGAGAAGAGGTGTTGAAAATATATGTCAGTGTGAAGGGTCTTGTTGGTGTAGTGGTGTTCGATTAGTAGATTGTGTCAAGTATGTTGTATTGAGGTTGTAGACTCTTTTTGTACTTGTTTTGTAATTCGTAGGGAGTTGTAGCCTCCTTTGGTTGAAGCCATAAAAAAATTGTGTTTTAGGGAGTTGTAGCTTCCTTTGGGTTGTAGCCCATAAAACTTGTTGTAAATCTTGTTTTTATTTGTGAGGTTGGATCTGGACATTAGTTCCAAGCAACTTTCTCACCGTGGTTTTTCCCTTCTAGGGTTTTCCATGTAAATTTGGTGTTATGGTTGTGTGCTTGTGATTTTGATTTTCATATTTTGATTAAGGAAGTAAGAAGGTTTGGTTAATAAAGTTGAATTGGATTAATTGTTGTATATACTTATTCACCCACCTCTTAGTATATCATTATGTTCTAACATGTTATATTTTTGGATGTCCGTAGAAAGAGGTAGGACACATGAGGACCCATAGGCTAGTAAGTTGTATTATTCTAGGTGGTTCGTATGCTACAAATACTATAGAGAGTGAAAAATATCAATAACGTTCTAGAGATTGCATAAGGTGAGGTGTGTGCAATGAGATCCCCCTTAAAATAATTAAATAATGCAAAGAATATATATTATTTTAAGGAAAGAGAGGAAAAAGGTCATGTGAAGGTCATTTACAATGTAATTGAGTCTCAAATAGGTCATTAGGTGGTCAGGGGAGTCAAATTGCTCAAAGTTGTCATTAGTTGTCAAAATGCAAAAAAGATGTAAAAAGTGCAAAATTACAAAAAAGAACAAGAAGATGAAGAATCACCTTGAATTAGAAGGTTGTTAGTTGGTTGGAAATGAAGAGGAAATTTCCTTAACTGATGAAAAACTTTATAAAGCTTGGAAAAGGTGGATAAAAGGTTGTACTTCGTAATTTTGAAATCAAAGTTTAGAAATAAAGTTCCCTATTTTGTATTCACTATGTTTTTCTCTTATTCACTAGTCCTATAGGGATTGTATTGAGTTCATTAGGATGTAGTCTTGTTTTTATTTATTAATGGAATGTGTGAACCTTCAAAATAAGTTTATTTGAGAGGTTTTATTTGAGAGGCTTTATTTGAGTTTAGGGTCTGATTTAATCTATTTTATAAAAACTGGTTTGAAAACCCAATCAAGGGTTTTGAGAGTCTTGTGAGGATTGAATTCACCATCCCATCGATGTAGATTTAGAATATTGGTGGGATGGATTGTTTAGAGAGTTTTTAGTATGTTTTAAGTGATTTGTGTGTGTGTAGGAACAAGGAGGAGAAGAAACATTCGTTTGGTTGTTGTTCTATCAGGAAATACCTAGTTTTTTTAATGAAAATGGATGGCTACAGGTTAGTATTTGTGGAAAATTCATACGAGGTGGTTGGAAGTTGGTTTCTAGAGCATATGTAGACATAATTAAACATGATTGAAGTGGTGGAAAGTTGGTATAAAGTTTGGAAAGATTGCTTTCATTAAACCCTTGCTTTTCTTGGCTTAAGGCTACTCAAAATGAGGGTTTTGATATTTGATGCTCTATTGTGACTTTTAATCTTTAAAATTTGGTGATTTGGAAGTTTTGGGACCTAATTCAATGCTTCCCATGGTTGTTAGATGATTTCAAATTGATTCATTGGTAGTTGCTTTGCATTTTTTGCCTAATTAAGGCACTTTTCTAGTGGACAGTCAATTGTTTTTAGAAACTTTTCAAAACAACCAAGTTCAATCTTTTGATATGTTAAATTAGATCAAAATGGGTTCTTGAATGTGCATTGGGTTTGGGGAGATACAAAATGGTTGAAGAAGAATCACCCATTTTAGGGGTTCAGTGACCTACTAGAAGTATGGTGTGTTGATTGCTAAGAAGAGTGAATTTGTGGAAATGGTGACTTGAGTGATTGGTTTTGATTTGAAACTATCTAAATGATGTTGGTAAATATGTCTAAATGATTGAATAGAGTTTAGAAAGAAAGTTATGTTGTTCTGGTGGTTAAGCTATGTGGAATCATGGTGCGTAATGGGTGTCTTGGTGTGCAGATTGATCAAGTTGGTTGATTTAGAGTTTGCTAATGTGGTTTTGCTTTTGTTTTAGTAGAAATAATGATGGTAAAAGGTGTGTTAAGGTTTGGTAATAGGTTTGAAGTAAGAATGGATGAGTGGTTGTCTTTTTGCCTTAATTGAAATAAGTTACAATGAAGGGTAATTTGGTGAATAGTGAAAGATGTGATTGGTTTAGGGTTTCTAATGGTGTTCTATTTTGGTTTAGTCAATTTGATGCCGGTTAAGATATATTTGAGTCTGATAAAGATCTCAAATACTGATTGGGTGATTTTGGTGTTTGATAGCCTAATGAATGGCCAAAGAATTTGATGGATTTTGTGAAATATTGGTGAAATGTAGTGGATCTTCTTATTTGTGATTAGGGTCAGAAGTACCCTTGGTGGTTTGTTGGTTTTGGTAGATGCTTTGCATTAGTGGAAGCTGGGGAAAGACTAGTCCCTAGGGATGCATGCAGTCACCCACAAGCCACAAGCATCAGGTGATTTCGAGCCTCTGAGTTGAAACCAAGACCTTAGGGACTAAACTAAAGACTCAAGCCAACTCGGCTACCCATGTGGGCTAGTCCGAGCATTTTTTTGTTGTTATTATTTAATGTAATTATTTATTTTCCTTAGTTAATTGTCTACCCAAATTATTTTTACTTTGTGGGACCTACCAGTGAGGTGGCATCCTACATGGAAGGTGACATGTGCAATTTGTAAGCTAAATTTAAGGAGGAAGTCATCCTACTTTGGAGGACCTAGATTTATGCCTAAATTGATGGCATTTGTCATAAGTTACTATGTAATGGGCTATGACATTCTATGGCTGATTATGATGTTGGAAAAGTCATGTATGATAGATTTTCAGTTAACTATGACAGGTGGGACCCATGTGATGAGGGTGCTACACATGCAAGGAATTTGCATGCATGCAAGCTCATTGCATATGCAATGGTAGCTAATTTCAAGGAGACAAGTTTCATAATTGGAAGATTGCCTTAGTTATGAGTTCTGATTATTATGGCATGTCATAATGAACTCATGTTCATTCTTGGGAATGGATTTTAGTTATGGAAAGTTTTTCCACCTTCTCTCCATGTTGAAAGGTTATAAATACTTGTAGAATTAGTGAATTCTCATGGTGATAGGTTGAAGTTTTATAAAGATATTGTTATGCTGCCAGAATTGCTCTAGATTCTTGTCATAGTGTGAAGACTCCTGAGCTTGGCTCTTGAGATTGTATTGTAATTGTTACTATTACTAATAATACAAGTTGAGCTCTATAATTTTGAGTGTTGGTTTTTCTCGAAAGGGTGTTCCCATATAAACACTGTGTTATAGTTTGCATTGTCTCTTATGTTGTTTAAATTTGAATGTGCATCTATTTAAATATGTAACTATTAAAGGTACTAAAAGGATTTTTTTGTAACTCTCCCCTACTTAGATTAGTGTAGGAGGATACTTTCACTTGGCTTCCTTCTAGTTGGTATTAGAGCCTGACCAACCTTGATTCCTTTTTTTGGTTTGAAGGGCTTTTTGAGCTAATCTTTGTTTCAGTGGGAGTTTTACAGAAGGGCCTTTCATGCCTTGTCGTAGGAAAAAGATGGAAAGAACATATGGAAGAATCGAGATGGAGAATTTTAATGGTAGAAACTTCAAACTTTGGAAGTTAAAAATGGAGGATATGCTCGTAGACAGAGATCTATGGGCTGCAATATCTAGTACAACACTAGCTACAACAATCCAAGAAGATTGGGATCTAATGGATAAAAAATCTAAGGGTTTGATAAGAATTGAATTGGCTGATTTTATTCTCCTGAAAGTTCATGAAGAGAATACTAATACTTCTTTATGGAATAAAATTGGAGATGTTTATCAAGCTAAATCCCTAGTAAACAAGTTGTTCCTAAGAAATAAACTATATCCTTTGAAGATGGAAGATGGAGGATCTATGGCAGGTCACCTAAATGCATTAAGCATGTTGATAGCTCAACTGGGTTCTATTGGAGACAAGATTGAAGAAAAGGATTGTTGCATGCTCTAGTTGTGTTCTTTTTCGAACTCGTGGGACCACCTAGTAATGGCCATTGGAATTACAAATACCAATTTCAAGATGGATGAGGTGGTTGCTTCGTTGTTGTTTAAAGATATGCAAAGAAAGTATTCAAAGATGGCTAAGGAGGCCCTTTCTATTCATGGAAGATTGAAGGAGAAATAAAAGAAGGACAAGAAATTAAAATTAAAATCTTCAGGGAGTTCTAAGTCTCTTGGAAAGTCCAAGGTGAAGTGTTGGAACTATGAAAAATTTGGTCATTTCCAAAATGAGTGCAAGGAAGAGAAGAAGAAGAAAGGAAAAAAGAACTTCTCAAATTCCAACTCTGACAAATCCTCTCAAGATGATGTAGATCAATTTTCCGCAGCCTTGGCAACCCATGCATCAAAAGATGTGTGGTTAATAGACTTGGGTGCTTCTTTCCACATGACCTCTCACAAAGGTTGGTTCTTGAAGTATGAAGAATATGATGGTGGGAAAGTGTATTTGGGTGATGACTCTCACCTGAAGATTTTTGGCCATGGAAGAGTCAAAATCAAATTTCTCGATGGAAGAGTGAAGGGGATTGATGGTGTTTTGCATATCTTTGGTTTGGAATGAAACCTTTTTTCTATGAGTAAACTTAATGATTCAAGAGTGCAAGTTATTTTCTCAAGTGGAGGATGCGAGATGATGAGAGGAGTTATGGTTTTGGATAAGGCTGTTTGGATTAGAACCTTTTTTAATCTGGATGCATCCATGGTTTAGTACAATATTTATTTTGATACACTAAAGAAGAGACCTTTAGATTCTTCATCCTCACTATCATATCGTGCAGAGAAGTTTGTAGCAACTACATCTGATGGTCGTACATTTTGGGTACCTAAGGGTGCTCATTCATTGGAAATTAAGCTTCATGTGGATAAGAACATGTTGTGGCACCAACGACTCGGTCAGATCGATGAGAAGGGTCTTACAACCCTAAAAAATTAGAGCCTTGTTGAAGGCCTTGATTATATTTTTTTCTTTCATAGATGATTATAGTAGGACATTTATTTATTTCCTCGGGGGTAAATCTAAAGTCCTTAGTTGATTTAAGGAGTTTAAAGCCTTTGTAGAAAATCAAACTAGTAGAAAGATTAGGTGTTTTAGGATTAGCAATGGTTGTTAGTTGTTTTTGATAGAATTCAACAAGTTCTATAAAGAGCATGAGATTGAGATACATAAGACAACTTCATACATACCACAAAAAAATGGAGTTGTAGAGAGTATGAACATGACGTTGATGTAGAGGGTGAAAGAAAGAAAAGTGTGGAAATTCCTTCCAAATACTAATCTTTAGGAGAGAGATAAAGAAAATGTTTTAAAACTTTTAATTACATAACACAAAGATGCACATACATGTATAAAAAATAGACAATAAAGAACAAATACCAGATTTTACATGGGTAAACCCCTATGGGAAAAAACCCACACCAAAGCAGAGATCTCTTGTATTACCATAAAATGTAAATTACATACAAGTTCAGAGCTATGCTCTTCGGGTTTTTATTCACAAAATGAAATCAGTAGCTTTGCATTACATTCATTCTCTAATCTTCACTTGCTCATAATTCTGATATCAAACCAATGCACTACAACATTCAATATAGACTTCTCAAGCATTACCAAAAAACTAATGTTCCAATTTCCATATCGAATCAAAAAATTATTGTCTCTCCTATGAAGTTCTATCAGAATGTTGAAGGGACATGAAACCATGTCTCTCTAAATTCTCACTATCACCTTGATACGTCTATCATTCCATCGGAGTGTTGAAGAGACACTATAGCAACTCCTTCTGATATGGCAATGTCTCACCAATAAAGTCTCATCAGAATGTCGAAGGGACTACCAACACTGTCCTACCAATAACAATGTCTCTTCGATCCCAGCACACCAACTTCTCAAACATACTATCAAAATGTCAAAGAGACTATCCATTTCATCCTACTGAAATTCTCTTATGAACCTGATGAACTTTCGATCGATCTTCGAACTCTGAAACTTTTTATGCTAGTAAGTTTGAGACATCTTTTTCTCAACATTCTACCACTTGATGAAGAACTTACTGGCTCCCTCCAATGCTTGAATTCACTGAATATTATAGGCCCCAAGTCCCATCTAACTGGTGCACCATTTGAACTTATCTATGCTCACAGACTTCATCAATGTTGTTTAGGTGAAAAATAGGGTTGTATCAAGATCAAGATAAACCACTAGAATTTTTCACACTAAATCACTACAATTCATGCAATTAGGAGGGCCAAAAGATGCAAATAATAATTAGAAATTGACCCTAACTATTATAGAAACTATGAGGGGATTTTTTAGAGCTCAAAGTGATGTGCACCTTGTTGCAAGAAGCCTATTTTTAGGGCACAAAGGACTCATTCGCCTTTAGTGGCAAATGGGTCCCTATTAGGGTTTCTGAAGCTGAGATCTAGGTTATTTTCCTTGATGTTTGCACTCTTAGATTCCGTTTTCATCTCTCAAAACTTGTACTTAATTGTGTAGCTTCAATTCTTTGTTCTTGCACTTTGAAGGTTAATCTTGCAACTTGACAACTTTTGTAACATTTCTATAAACTTCTTCTCCACTTGATCTTCAACCTATAAATTTGCAAGCACACATTCAAGGAGATAATTTTTTTTTATTGTTAGTGAATAGGGGTTTTCCTAAGTCAAACCCCTTGTAGGTAATTAAACCAAATGATGAAATAGTGTAATTGAAGCATGAACATGAAATGATGCAATGTTGAAACCTTGTAAGATGTATTGGAAGATATATATATAATCTAACATGTACTAGCCATGAATAATGTAGATCTTGATCTTGAATAGATGTGAACAATGCTTGCAATAGATCCTCAATGCTACATCAACTTTCTTAGCTCAACAACATGAATGAATGCACTAAACACTTGACATGATGAAATGATCTTGAATTGTTGCAATAAACTCTTGATAATCTACCTTGAAATGCCTTTGAAAATGCTCTATAATGCTCTTGTGAATGTACTCTTATCATAACTTGAATTTTCTAGGAGAAACAATGTGAATTAAGCCCTTATTTATACTAAACCAAGAGATTAATCCCAAAATTCAAATAATTCAAGCCGACACTAGATTTGGAAACAAACATTATTAAATTTTTGCTAGAATGAAATTAAAAAAGGGGGTCCTCATTAAGGGAGGACCCATTTTCCACCTAGGGCGAATGCGTCTTGGGATTGTTTTTCAGGACCTTGCCTTCAGGGGATGAAGGATCACTAAAAACCCATTTGAAATATGTTGATAAAGGGGGGTCCTATAGAGGGAGGACCCATTCACCACCTAGGGTGAATAGGTCCTAGCACTAACTTCTAGGATCTTGAGTTTTCCCAATTAAATGTTATGTAATTTGAATTGTGGGTATCAAGATAGATCTTCAGGAGTTGTCTTAAATAAGGCTTAAATTTGAATTAAAGGGGCTAATTAACTCTAATTAAACACAATTAATTAAAAGGACCCTAGATAGGTGTGCAAGTGTGTTACAACATTTTACAACACTTAAATAAGGTGCAAATTAAGTTTATTTTATTAAAAGGGGGCCCAAGATCAATGTGAATGTGCTACAACACATTACAACATTGAACCTAGGAAAAAATTAGGTTAATTCAATGACAGTTATTCCCAAATCAAGTAAAGAAAAAGGATACTTTTTTGTTACTACATTTTTCCCCCACTTTAGTGAGAGGATAGCCCCATGTCAAACTCACACTAAAGTAGACATTCAAGAAACTTAAGTATGCAACAATAAAAAAGATACATAATCATACCCTGTCAAAGACCAATAAATAAAAACAAAAGGATCAAGTGCGACCATTTCAACGCGATGTGGAATGGGGTTGTTTTTCCATAACTTATGTTTCTCACTCTGGGGTAAAGGAACCTCAGTCTATCCACTAGGTGAGTTATCCCAATGAGGTGGAAAATGAGAGAATCATATTATCCTTTCATACCATACTGAAGTTATCCTCCTGACAACTTTGATAAGGCACCACAATGTAATGCTTTTGAATGTCATGTAAGTTTTTGTTAAAAGGATATTTTTCTTTGTTCTTGTAAGGTCTTCATCTTAGGGAGCATTGTGCCTAATGTCTCCAAGAGAGGACAAGTCAAGGGTTTCAGATCATCACTCATCAGATGCCTCCTTTGCATCATGCCATGATGGTAGATCATACACTCTTGGAGGAAATCAAACCCAATGAAACCACCAAGAAGAGGACATGCCACAAGAAAAAAGAAAAATCATTTCATTAAATTTTGTTGAAAGATGTCATCGATGTATGCCCCCACTTTAAAGCAGTTACTACACCATTATTGTGAGCAATTTCTTTAAAGTAGCCAAATATTTTTCCTAAGACATGAGAGCTTTCCTTGGAAAACCCTATGCCAAGTCATATGTTTCCAGAATAAGCTACATCATGAAATAGAAGGAAGGGTTTCCCCCAAAAATACATAAGGGATCTATGGATTCGAGGTCAGTATGTTTTTGCTATAATGTTTTTAAAGAGCATGGAACTATCATCATTCCCCCAATACTCATAGAATTGGAAGAATGACACAAAGAGAGTGAAAACAAAGAAAAATCCTTTCGGGTCAACATGGAAGAGACCTAAATGCCTCGACGCCTTGCATCATCCCCAAAAGGAAAACATAAGACAAATGAAATGATTATGACATATATAAGAATGAAATCTACATATAGAGGAATGCACAAAAAGAGAGATAGATCAAACAAAACAATACGTGGGATCACATTACACACACACAATCACATAAAGAAAACATGAAAAAGAAAAAGACTAGTAAGGCACATGCAAGTCAACCTAAAGCAGGTCGTTTGTATCCCAATCTTGGTTCGTATAAATGGAAGGCAGACAACTAGCCAAAGGGAAAAGAGAAAGTTTTGAACTAGGATAAGCATTAGGTTCAACACTCTTTTTAGGAGATTTTTCATTTAAGCTTATAGAAGAAGAAAATAATGTATTCAACTCATCATGCACTTGTTCATGCATTTTTGATATGTCAATGTCATCATCTAGATTTATCACAATAGGAGGTCGAATGACAATGTCCATGGAATGTTCTTGTTTATGTTGTGGTGAGGGTATATAGTCAGCATGTTTTGCTTTGGGTAAGTTCAAATTTTGATTTTCTATGTTATTTTTGTCTTCTTGAGTTTGTAATCTATGAGCAATAGCACATCGCCTATGCCTAAGCTCTCTAGCACTTTGATTCCTTTTCATTCTATTTTCAATTTGTGTTTGTGTAAGAGTGGGCTTGCCAATCATAAGTTCTTTCTCTTCCTTGGGAGGAATAGAAGAAACAATAGTAGGTTGTTCAACTACTTTCTCTTTGGCTTTGTAAACTTGTTTGACTCTAGGAGGGACAATGGGATTGTTTGTGTTATCTCATGGTCTCTTGTAGGAAATTGTAGGAGGTTTTTCTATAGGTTGTTCTTGTATATTTGGAAGGGCTTTTGGTTTGATCATTGCTTCATCAAGGATAGGTGTTTCATTGATAGGTTCAGGCATGTTTTGAAGGGATTATTTTTCTATTTTATTTTCCTTGAAATTTTGATATGATTTGAAAAATAAATCCTCATGAGGCTTGATAGGTTCCATAGGATCGGTCCAAAAGAAATCTAGTGAAAACTTCCCTCAAGTCAAGGCAGGATTAAATCCACTATGATGCACAATAAAGATATCATTTCCAAATGGAAACTTTAGACATTTATGTGCAACCGAAGGGATGACATTCATGGAGTGAATCCATGGATAGCCTAGCTTCACATGAAATTGGTCCAATTGTGAAATGATGGAAAATGAGATAGTTCATTTTTTTGGTCCCAGTTTCAAAGGGAGGTTTGTTGATCCTATCATAGGGAAAGCAAACCCATTATGCATCTTGATCCATGCTTTCGTCATGTCATGTATCTTGATATAGTTCATGAAAATATAAGAATTCTTCAGTTATCACATTCTTTCCATAGCCATGATCAATTAATATCCCATTAGTAGGCTTATCATTGATTCGACTAGCTATGTAAAGAGGACCATCAGGTGCACATTTAAGTATTTTAGTTTGTGAGAAAGCAATGTCAAGAGGCTTTTGAGTTGAGACCTTATGATGTTTAGCTTTGATAAATGCTATCACTCTATCTATGGGATTGGTTTTGTATGATCATCATCCATATTAACATTGTTGTTAGTTTCACTAGGAGGATTGAATGTGGCATGTATATCATTATTGTTTTCCTTATTCCAATAATTATGAATGAAGTGACTAAGACTATAGACAATTTTTGCTTTGTTTCCAGTTTTAAGCACTTTCCTTAGGTTTTGTATGATGGGAACCAAGCTAATGTCTATGCATTCACTAAGGATATGGGCTTGTAATTTTTTGAATGTTTCATCTAGTTTGTTTATGTCATCCAATGAAATTTGAAGGGAAGTATACAAATCTTGAGCCATGGAGGGTTGATTAACAACACTATTAGAAAGAGTGTCAGAAAACCCAAGATCCACGGTGAGTGAGATATCGTAGGATGACATGAGCCTCAAATTGTGTCTTATAATAGTATTGTGAATAGGACACCAAGTTGTAAATCTCATGCAAGTTTTACAACCCTAGTGTACAAAGCCTATATGGAAAGAGGCAATGCAAAAACCTAGAATGAAATGCAATTTTCAGATTCTAAGCAATGCAATTTACTGATTACACAATGAAATAAGCTAGAAATGAAATGTTTGAATGCAATTTTGAATTTTAACAGTGCACTAAAATGAAGTAATTTAAGCTAAATGCAATGAATTTGATGAAACAAAAAAATTAGGAAACTAAAATAGGAAAGTAATAGCAGCAAACAAAGCCTAAAACTAGGATTTTAAGTTCCAAATGCAAATTAGTAGATGGTTAAGTTTTTTTGAGATGTTTTTATGGATTTTAGGATGAATTTTAATGCTTTTTTAGATGCTAGAAGGTTCAACTTTGACCTGATCAGGGACTCATTCACTAGTAAGGGTGAATGGGTCATGGTTAGGTATTTTTAAATTATTTGCACACTTTCAGTAGTGTCTTTCAGTTCTAGGTCTGAGGCAGTGAGTTTCAGTTTTAGATTTTCAAAAAATGCAATGTAAATATGAATGCAAGGACCTATGTTGAAATATTTTGTTTTGATTTTCAAATTAAAATAAATGAGATCTAAATGATATGCACAATGATCAATTTGTTTTTGTATTTTTCATATTTAGAGATATGCAAAACAATGCAAATCTAAACCCTAGATTAGATGCAATTTTGAATGCAATGCAAGAAACACTAAATGAGATCACCCTAAATGAGATCTTAATTCAATGCCAATGAGATGCAAGTTAATGCAAGATATAATCTAAGATGCAAAGACTTCAAAAAATAGAAAATTGCAGTGTTCAATATGTTGGGTTCACCATTAATGTTTTGGTGAAAAATAGGGTTGTTTCAAGATCAAGATAAATCACTATATTTTTTCATACTAAATTACTACAATTCATGCAATTATGAGGGCCAAAAGGTGTAAATAATAATAATAAAAATTGAACCTAACTATTATAGTGACTATGAGGGGAGTTTTTAGAGCTCAAAGTGATGTGTACCTTGTTGCAAGAAGCCTATTTCTAGGGCACAAAGGACTCATTCACCTTTAGTTCCGAATGGGTCCCTATTAGGGTTTTTGAACTAGATCTAAGTTATTTTCCTTGATGTTTACACTCTCAAATTCTTAGTTGTTATCTCTCGAAAACTTGTACTTAATTATGCAGCTTCAATTCTTTGTTCTTGCACTTTGAAGGTCAATCTTTTAACTTGATTTTTTTTTTAACTTTGTTGTAAATTTCTTCTCCACTTGATCTCCAACCTATAAATCTAAAAACACACATTCAAGGAGAGAATTTTTTTTTGATTGTTAGTGAATAGGGGTTTGCCTAAGTCAAACCCCTTGTTGACAATTAAACCAAATGATGAAATAGTGTAATTGAAGCATGAACATGAAATGATGAAATGTTGATACCTTGTAAGATGTCTTGGAAGATATATCTGCAATCAAACATGTAGTGGCCATGAAGAATGTAGATGTTGATCTTGAATATATGTGAACAATGCTTGCAATAGATCCTCAATGCTACATACACTTTCTTAGCTCAACAACATGCATGCACTAAACCCTTGACATGATGAAATGATCTTGAATTGCTGCAATAAAATCTTGATAATTTTCCTTGAAATGCCTTTTGAAATGCTCTATAATGCTCTTGTGAATGTACTCTTATGATAACTTGAACTTGCTAGGAGAAACAATGTGAATTAACCCCTTATTTATACTAAAGCAAGAGATTAAACTCGAAATTCAAACAATTCAAGCCAACACCAAATTTGGAAACAAACATTATTAAATTTCCACTAGAATAAAATTAAAAAGGGGGTCCTCATTAAGGGAGGATCCATTTGCCACCTAGGACAAATGGGTCTTGGCATTTTTTTTTTGGACCTTTCTTTGAGGGATGAAAGATCACTAAAAACCTATTTGAAATATGTTGATAAAGAGGGGTCTTATAGGGGGAGGACCCATTCGCCACCTAGGGCGAATGGGTCCTAGCACCAATTTCTAGGACCTTGATTTTTCCCAATTAAATGTTATGTAATTTGAATTATGGGCGTCGAGATAGATCTTTGGGAGGTGTCATAAATAAGGCTTAAATTTGAATTAAAGGGGCCAATTAACTCTAATTAACCACAATTAATTAAAACGACCCTAGATAAGTGTGAAATTGTGTTACAACATTTTACAACACTTAAATAAGGTACAAATTACGTTCATTTTATTAAAAGGGGTCCCAAGATCAATGTGAATGTGTTACAACACATTACAACATTAAACCTAAGAAAAAATTAGGTTAATTCAATGAAAATTATTCCCAAATCAAGTAAGGAAAAAGCATAATTTTTTTGTTACTACAAATGCATCAAAAACATTCACCAAAGTATCAAATTTTTCCAAACTATCCTTTCCATCCTCCACCATATCACAAACAAAGTGGTACTACACGTCAATATGTTTTGTCTTGTCATGGAAGGTTAGATTTTTTGCTAAACAAATGGCACTCGGACTATCACAACAAATAACAATCTGCCTTGCATCAAAACCAATAGTAGATCGCAATCTTCTAATCCAAATGGCTTCCTTGTAGGTGTGAGTTGTTGTCATGTACTCAGCCTCGGTATTGGATAAAGCAACTACAACCTACCACTTGCTCATCCAACTAATTGCACCATAAAAAAAAATGAATGCATATCCACTAGTGGATCTTTTTTTGTCAAAGACCCCTGCCTAATTAGAATCCATAGCATCCCAATGCGGCCTTCTTGGATTATCCATAAAATGAAAAAAGAACTCCCATTGCTTGGGAAATGTCTAGACTAGTACGAACCATTGCATACATTAAACTACCAATTTCACTTACATAAGGCACCCCAGTCATGTCCTCCATCTCAGTAGGAGATTTTCAACAATCTTCAATAGAAAGTTTCATTCCCTGCAACACTAGAACAACTAATTGCTGCAATCCACCATATTAAATCTCTCTAGGACATAATTTAAATAATTTCTCTAGGTGAGACAAAGTTTTCTATTTTCCCTCCCTTCTAATTTCCATCCTTAGAATATATCTAGTTGAACCTAGATCTTTCATCTCAAACTATGCTAACAATTGAGATTTTAATTTAGAAATCATACCCTTACTATTCCCAATGAACAACATATCATCCATATATAGGGAAATAATAAGTTGGCCATTTTTAGATTTAAAGTAAACACAATGATTAGACTTTGATCTCACAAACCCTAAAGACAACACATAGGTATCAAACTTTCGGTACCACATTCTAGGCGACTACTTCAAACCATACAAAGATTTCTTTAATTTGCAAACCAAATTTTCCTTACCTTTTTCAATGAAGTGCTTTGGCTAGGACATGCAAATCTCTTCCTTCAAATCACCATGAAGAAATGTTATCTTCACATCCATCTTCTTGATTTCTAAGTCATATGCAGCTGCAAGTGACAACATAAATCTGATAGATGTCAACTTAGCTACAAGAGAAAATATTTCTCCATAATCAATCCCCTCCACCTAGGAATATCCCTTTGTGACCAACCTTTTTTTCTACTTCTCAACATTTCCATCCAGACCTATCTTTTTCTTGAACACCCATTTACATCCAACAGGCTTTCATCCTTCAGGAAAAGGTACCAGATCCCATGTTTCATTTGTCTTCAATGATGTCATTTCTTCATTCATGGCTCCCAACCATGAATCTGAATCAGAAATACCCATAGCCTCTCTAATTGTCCTAGGCTCATTAGTGTTAGTAATCAAATGATAGGCACAATTGGAATCTAACATAAAATATCCAAACCTTTTAGGTTTCCACTTAGCATGTGTAGACCTCCTTAGAAGCTGAGGCTGAGGTTCTTCATCTTATTAAAAAATTTCATAGCTACTTGAGCTCTCCTCATTAATAGGTCCACTAGGAGTATGAATTTCATCTTTATTAGGAGTAATAGGAAGTTCGAATACCTCCTTTTCTTCTTCTTTCATCTTTGGATGTAGATCAACTATAGAAGGTTTCAACTCACGAAAGATCACACTTCTACTATACAACACCTTCTCTAAAACTAGGTTCCAAAGTTTGTGCCCCTTCACAGCGATGCCATAACTGTTGAAGACACTTCACTACCTTGTTCTCTAATTTAGATCTCTTTTTACTAGGCACATACGCATATTCCTCACAACCAAAGACTCTAATATGACTCAACGAGGGCTTCTTACTAGACCATGCTTCCATAGGTGTCTTGTCCATGAGCGATGAAGTGGGAGATCTATTAATCAAATAACATGTAGCTATAGCCTCAGCCTAGAACTTTTGTTCTAGACTAGCACTACTCAGTGTACTTCTCACCCTTTCCATCAACGTTCTATTCATCCTTTCTGTAACTCCATTTTGTTGTGGAGTGTAAGGAGTTCTTTTATGCCTTTTAATTCAAAGATCCTTGCAAAACTTATCAAAATATGCTGAACAAAACTCACCACCATTATTCATCCTCAAACACTTAATATTTCAACCAAGGTTTTAAATTCCTTAAACTGACTGCAAACTACAATTTTACTTCTAAGAAAATAAACAAATGTCCTCGAATAATCATCTATGAATTAAACAAAATACATAGATTTTGATAATGAAGGAACATTAACTAGAACAAACACATCATCATGAATATAATCTAGAATTCTAGAAGATTTATAAGCACTAGAATAAAATGAAACACAATGTTGCTTTCCATATATGCAATTCTTGCAAAAATCAAACTCAAGATTACAATCATCAAGCCCTTCAACCAAGATTTTATTTTTCAAGGATTTCAATCCTTTTTCACCAATGTGGCTAAGCCTTTGATGCCACAACATTGTTTTCTTTGCTAGGAGCTTCATCTCCAAATATTTTTCTCCCTTATGAACAACACCTCCTTTATCTACATGATCAGATTTACTTGAATTTGTAGAAGCACTATTACACTGTACTACACATGCATCCAACTTATACAGAGTGCCAATTCATGCACCCTTATCCTACACCATAGAGCCTCTAGTCATTCTACAAACACCATTCAAGAAAGAGATGTGCACACCAACACCATTAAGATTACTTATAGAAAGTAAATTTTGAGCCAGACCTATTATATGCATCACATCATCAATTCCCTTTATTCTTCCATCAGGAAACTAAATTTTGACTCTTCCACGACCAAAAATCTCCAGGTGAGAATCATCACCGATATACACGCTTCCACCAGCATACTTTTCATACTTTGAGAACCAACCTCTATGAGAGATCATGTAAAAGGATGCACCTAATTCAATCAGCCAAACATCTTCTGATGCTTGAATCGCCAAGGCTGCTATGAAGGTATCTACATCTCTATGAGAAGATTCATTTTCAGAAGAACTATTTTTCTTTTTCTTCTTCATCTTCTTCTTCTTCTTCTCCTCTTTACAATATTTTCGGATGTGTCTAGACTACCCATAACTCCAACATTTCACCTTGGAATTTTTACCAAGAGACTTTAATCTCCCCTCTAACTTGGATTTAGACTTGTCTTTCTTCTTGCCTTTCTCCTTTGATCTGCCTTGAATAAGAGTTTCCTTGGCCATCTTAGAAGATTTCCTTTGCATTTCTTTTGATAGTAGCAAACCAACCACATCTTCCATCTTGAAAGTGGTTATTGTACTCTCAATAGCCATTACCAGGTGATCCCATGTGTCAGAAAAAGAACATAACAAGAGCATGCAATGATCCTTTTCATCTATTTTCACATCCATAGATGCCAACTGAGCAACAATCATATTAAATGCATTCAAATGTCTGCAATAGATGCTCCTTCCTCCATCTTCAAATAATACAACTTATTTCTTAGGAATAACTTATTTACCAAGAATTTCCCCTGATAAATGTCACCAAGCTTCTTCCACAAGAGTTTTTCTACCTTCTCTTCATGGATGTTCAAGAGAACTGAATCGACCAAGCACAATTTGATTAGACCCTTGGATTTCTGGTCCATTGCATCCCAGTCATTCTACAAGGTTGTTGATGGTTTATTAGAGGACACTACATCCCATAACTCTTAGTCTACAAGAGAGTCTTCCATTTTTAGTTTCCACAACTCAAAATTTCCACCATTGAACTTCTCAATCTCTATTCTTTTGGATGTGCTCGCCATCTTAAATCTGCAATGAGATTACAAACTAGATTTCTTTGGAAAACTCCCACTAAACAAGATCAGCACAAAAAACTTGTCTTACCCACAAGGACAACAAAGATGGCCAAGCTCTAATACCAATTGAAAAGAAAAAAAAGTGCGAAAATTTCTTCCAAATACTAATCTTCAGGAAAGAGATACAATTTTTTTTTAAAACTTACAATTATAGAACAAAAAGATGTACATACATGTATAACAAAATAGAAAATAAAGAACAAATACCAAATTTTACATGGGAAAACCCTTATGGAAAAAACCCACACACCAAAGTAGAGATCTCTTGTATTGCCGTAAAATGTAAATTACATACAAGTTTAGAGCTATGCTCTTTTAGGTGTTTATTCATAGAATGAAATTGGAATCATTACATTACATTCACTCTCTGATCTTCACTCGCTCACAATTCCAATATAAATCCAATGCACTATGGCATTCAATAAAGATTTCTCAAGCATTACCAGAAAACCAACGTTCCAACTTCCATATAGAACTAAACAACTATTGTCTATTCTTTGAAGTTCTATAAGAATGTCGAAGGGACATGAAACCATGTCTCTCTGAATTCTCACTATCACCTCAATACATATATCATTCCATCAGAGTGTTGAAGAGACACTATAGCAACTCCTTCTGATATGGTGAAGTCTCATTGATAAAGTCTTATCAAAATATCGAAGGGACTTCCAACATTGTCCTGCCGATAACAATATTTCTCTTTGATAGCAACAAACCGAATTCTCAAACATCCTATTGGAATTTTGAAGAGACTGGTCATTTCGTCTCACTAGAATTCACTTGTCAACCTGATGAAAATTTGGTCGACGCCCGAACTTGAAACCTTTTATGCCAGTAATTTTGAGACATCTTTTTCTCAGCAAAGGGCTAGGAGTATGCTGAGTGATGTTGACCTTGAGCAAAATTTTTGGGTTGAAGCAATAGCCACTACATGTTATTTGATCAATAGATCTCCTACATCAGCTCTTGTTGAAAAGACACTTATGGAGGCATGATCCAGTAAAAACCTTCATTGAGACATCTCAGAGTATTTGGTTGCGAATCTTATGCTCATGTTATGATTCAAGAGGTTTAAATTGGAGAAAAAGGATATTAAATGTATCTTTATGGCTATGGTGTCAATGTGAAGGGGTACAAGCTTTGGGCTCTAGAGGCTTGGAAGGTTATCTACAATTTTTTTTTTAATTTTCAGAGAGATGAAACTTTCCATTTTTAAGTTGCAATTAGAGAAAGAGAAGAAACAAAAGGAGGTAGTTTAGATTTTACCTACTATGCTATCAATGTCACCTACCCAATTTGGATCCACATATCCATGAATACTCATAGAATGTTGAGGTCTAGTAGGATAACCATGAAAACACATGGCATACTCTAAAGTATCTTCTAAGTACCTGAGCACTCTCTTAACTACATCCCAACATACCCATCTAGCTGGATTAGCCATAAACCGACTAAGGAATCCCACTGCTTGGGTAATGTCTAGCCCTGCATAGACCATAACATACATCAAACTTCCAAAATCACTCACATAAGGTACTCAAGTCTTGTCCTCCATCTTAGTAGGATATTTTGGGTAATCATTCACAAAAAGATTTATCCCCTACATTACAGAAATAATTAACTATCCATAATGTACCATGTTGAATATATCCAACATTGAGTTCACAAATTAATGTGGCTTAACCAAATATTTATGTTAGCTCTATATATTTTGATCTCCATCCCTATAATATACCTATATGCACCTAGATATTTCATCTCAAACTATGCTAACAACTAAGACTTCAAATCTGAAATCATGCTTTTACCATTCCCAATAAACAACATATCATCTACATATAAAAAAAAATGAGAATGCGACCATTATCAAATTTATAATACACACAATGGTTGGATTTAGATCTTATAAATCCAAATGACAACACATAGGTGCCAAACTTCTGGTACCACATTCTAGGAGATTGTTTTAAACCATACAAAGACTTTTTCAGTTTGCAAACTAGATCCTATTTACCTTTGACAATGAAATACTCTAGTTGTGTCATGTAAATATCTTCCTCCAAGTTATCATAAAGGAATGATGTCTTCAAATTCATATGTTCCACTTCCAAATCATATGTTACTGCAAGTGATATCATGAATTGAATAGGTGTCAACTTCACAATAGGAGATAATATATCACCATATTCAATTCCCTCCACCTAAGAATATCCCTTAGTGACCAACCATGTCTTATGCTTCTCAAAACTACCACCAAGACCACACATCTTCTTAAACACCCATTTACAACCAATGGGTTTATGTCCATCAAGTAAGGGTACCATATCCCAAGTCTTATTTTTCTTCAATGTAGCCATCTCTTCATCTATGGCTTTCATCTAGGAATCTAGATCATTCATACCCATAGCCTCTCTAATAGTCCTAGGCTCATCAATGTTAGAAATAAAAGAAAAAATACAACTAGAATCCAACTAGGAATAACCAAACCTTTCTGCTTTTCGCCTAACACGTGTATACCTCCTCAATTCTTAAGGTTGAGGTTAGATTCTTCTTTAAATTTTTTAGAGATTCTCAAGCTCTCCTCATCATCAGGTCTAGTAGGAGTATGTAGTTCACCTTCTATTGGAGTAGGTGGAATCTAAACTACCTCCTTGTTCTATTTCTCCTCTTTCTCTGGCTGCAACTCAATAGAGGAAGGTTTCATCTCTCTTAAAATTACACTTCTACTATAGATAACCTTATAGGACTCTATATCCCAAAGCTTGTACCCCTTCACACTGACACCATAGCAGATAAAGATACATTTAACTACCTTGTTCTCTAATTTATACCTCTTCTCAATTGTAACATGAGCATAAGCTTCACAAACAATACTCTAGGATGTCTCAATGAAGGATTTTTACCAAACCACACCTATATGGGTGTCTTTTCTACAAGTGTCGATGTAGGAGATGTGTTGATTAGATAACATGCAGTGGTTACTGCTTCAACCAAAAAATTCTTCTCAAGGCCAACACCACTCAACATACTCCTAGCCCTCTCCATAAATGTCCTCTTCATCCTCTTTGAAACTCCATTTGTTGTGGGGTGTATGGATTTGTCTTATGTCTCTCAATCTCATTCTCTTTACAAAACTTATCGAATTGTGCCAAATAAAACTCACCACCATTTTCAGTCCTTAAACAATTAATCTTTCTACTAGTCAAATTTTCTACCAAGGCTTTAGACTTCTTAAATTGACTAAAGACTTTAGATTTACTCTTGAGGAAATAAACGAATATCCTTCTACTATAATCATATATGAAAGAATATATAGATTTTGACAATGAAAGAACATTCATAGGATCAAACACATTTTCATGAATATAGTTCAAAATCCTAGATTATTTATGAGAACTAGAGTAAAAGGAAATACGATGATGTTTTCCATAAACACAATGTTCAAAAAATTGAAATTGAGATTACAATCATCAAGGCCTTCAACAAGGCTCTTATTTTTTAGGGCTCTATGACCCTTCTCATCGATGTGACCAAGTTGGTGACATAACATTGTCTTATCCACAAGAAGCTTCATTTCCAATGAATGACAACCCTTAGGTACACATGTAGCTACTACAAACTTCTTCTTTGCATGATTTGATAGTGAGGATGAAGAATCTAAAGGTCTATTCTTGAGTTTTTTTTAATAGAAGAAATATTCCACTAAACCATGCATGCATCTAGATTGAACAAGGTTCTAATCTAAACACCCTTAGCCAAAACCATAGCTCCTTTCATCATCTTGCATCCTCCACTTGAGAGAACAACTTGTACTCTCAAATCATTCAATTTACTCATAGAATGTAGGTTTCATGTCAAACTCGAGATATGCAAGATGCCATCAATCCCCTTCACTCTTCCATTAGGGAATCTAATTTTGAATCTTCCATGGCTAACAATATTTAGGTGAGATTCATCACCCAAATACACCTTCTCACCATCGTATTCTTAATACTTCGAGGACCAACCTCTGTGAGAGGTCATGTGGAAAGAAGCACCTAATTCTATCAACCATAGATCTTTTGATGCATGTGTTACCAAGGTTGTGACAAATGCATCTATTTCATCCTAAGAGGATTTGTCAGAGTCAGAATCTAAGAAGTTGTTTTTCCTTTCTTATTCTCTTCCTTGCACTCTTTTATGAAATGATTTTCCATAGTTCCAACACTTTGCCTTGGAATTGCTAAGAAACTTAGATCTCCTTGAAGATTTTGATTTTGATTTCTTATCCTTCTTACCTTTATATTTTGATCTTCCATGAACAAAAAGGGCTTCCTAATCCATCTCAAAATATTTTCTCCATCTCTCTTCAAACAATATTGAAGCAATCACCTCATCCATCTTTAAACTGGTAGTTGTACTTCTAATGGCCATTACCAGGTGGTCCCATGAGTCTGAAAAAGAAAAAAATAGGAGCACGCAATGATCCCATTCTTCAATCTTGTCTCCAATGGAATCCATTTGATCTATTAGCATGTTCAATGCATTCAAGTGATCTACCATAGATCATCCATCTTCCATCTTTAGAGAATACATTTTCTTTCTTAGGAACAACTTGTTTACTAGGGATTTATCTTCAAAAATGTCTCAAAGTTTCTTCCATAAAGCATCAATAATCTTCTTTTCATGAACATTCAAAAGAAAGGAATCAAAAAAGAAGATTCTTATCAGACCCTTGGCTTTCTAATCAATCTGATCCCAATTTCCCTAGGTTGTTGTAGTTAGTTTTGTGTTAGATATTGCAGACCATAGATTTTGTCTATGAGTATATCCTAAATTTTTAAATTCCAAAGTTCAAAGTTTCCATTGTTAAACATCTCCATCCCGAACCTTCTAGATCTACTTGCCATATTTTTCCCAAAACAAGGTCACAAAATTCCCTTCTACAAAAATCCCACTGAAACAAAGATCAGCTCAAAAAACCCTTCAAACCTAACAAAGAAATCAAGGTTTTCCAAGCTCTGATACAAACTGAAAGGAATGCTTGGTGGTAGAAATAGCTTCCTACACTAATTTGAGTAGGGAAGAGTTACAAAAACTTCTTCTAAACACCTTAAATAGTAATAGATTCAAATAGATGCACATTAAAATTTAAACCCCATAAATAATAATGCAAACCATAACAAAATGTTTATGTGAGAAAACCATTTCAAAGAAAAACCCAAACTCCAAATCACATAGCTCAAATTGTATTATCAACAACAATAATAGTTACGATACAATCTCAAGAGAAATTCGCAATATTCTTCACACTATGACAAGAATATGGAGTAATTTTGATAGCATAACAAAATCTCTACAAAAATTCAACTTGTCTCCATAAAAATGCACTAAGTATGCAAGTATTTATAACCTTTCAACATGAAGAGAAGGTAGAAAAAAACTTTATAACCAAAATCCATGCCCAAGTGTGAACATGAGTTCATTATGACATGGTTTCATACTCAAAACTCATAACTAAGGCAATCTTCCAATTATGAAACCAGTCTCCTCGAAATTAGCCACTATTGCACATGCAATGAGCCTATATGCATGAAAAGGCCTTGCATGTTGTTGGATCCCTGATCACATGGGTCCCACCTATCATAGTTAATTGAAAATCTATCATACATGACTCTTTCATTGTCATAATCAATCATAAGTTGACATAGCAAGTTTTCCTAACCCATTACATAGTAACTTATGAAAAATTTCACCAATCCAGGTACAAATATGTTGAAAGAAAACCAATACAATGAGAGGGGGGGAATCAGTGTATGGAATTTTTTACCAGATTAAATCAATAGAGAAGATTTAAGGTCACAAAATATCAATCACAAAGAATACATTAGATATACGTGGGAAACCCAATGTGGGAAAAACCATGGTGAGAATAGCTGCTAGGATCTACAATCCTAATCCAACCTCACAATAAAAGATATTACATATGTTTTGTATGCACCAACTTATTGGTACATTGACACCCAAGACAATGTTTTGAGGAACCAACCTCAAGGTATACTGTACACCTAAGATAATGTTTTGAGGCACCAACCTCAAGCTACACTACACACCTAATTGAGCACCAACTCAATCTTTTTGAGGCACCAACCTATACAAGATAAAAAATTCATGTATGTTGATATTGGTTCTTCTTCAACCTAAAATTCACCTTTTAAAATTAATTAATCTGGACTCTCTTCCTCTGCTCTACACTTCTCTCAGTTCACCATTACCAAGATCATCATCTTGATAGATTTTCAATTCTATCACCATATACTCTGCCACACTTGAAAAAACATTCAATTCAGTAACCTCTGTGTATTCAAATGATTTTCATTTACATCTCCACTATACACATGATATGTCAAAGTTATATATTTAGCAACCACTCATGTTTCCATTCTGACCATGACAGTAACTATTTCCATATTTACACTAACCCTAACTACTTTGTAGTCCCTTGAAACCATTTCTTTTATGATTTTTCAAAAATACATTTAAATCAACTTCATCTCTCTAACTACTCGTCAAATTTTATCTTTAGGAAGTAGTCGTTACCACACTTTGAATATCAACCATTGATCTTTCCTTTACTGACATGATCTGATGGTCTTCGTTAAGTATACTACATCTCTAAAATGTGACCATTAGATCAAATCGCCTTTGAATTAGCGTCATTGATCTATATCACATACCATATGCTTAGCATATTTTTTCTCCATAATTGAAGAATGATATATGTGATGTATAGGAGCTATGTGATGCAATGAGTGATTTCTCATCATTTCATGTTCTTGCAGAGGCAACACAAAAACCCACAATCCTTTCTACGAAATAACGGAAATCGTTTGATCTTCACCTTCAATGTGCACCATTGATCTTCATTGCATTGCTTTTTCTTAGTGTATCTTAACTTTGAATTTTATAATGAAATATGTGATGCAATAGATGACTACCACACATCATCACACTGATCATTACCACATTTCACATTTTCTCTTAGCGCTCAAAAACTTAGAAATTAAATGCATAGAGTCCTTGCACTGTAATCACCTTTGGATACTTGTCACAATTTTATATCATCATAGTTTCATCCATTTCAGAGTGGATCAAAATTGTGATGCCCCAACAACCATTGATCTCTACCATCTCTTATGTTGACTATCAATCTTTGCAAAGTAGAGAGTCTTGTGCTTGGTCCCACCAAACATGTGGTGAGATTCCACAATTCCACAACCAAGAGATGACATCAGCTATAAAGCCTTGTGTACATCTAAGAGCCACCTGATCTTCAATATTTGATCACCACCATTGGTCAAGCTAGGCTAAAAAATTAGGTAACAAACTTAGGAAAAATTAAAATATCTATACACTTTGTTGATTCGGTAATCACAAGGATAAAGGGGTCGATAACACAACGAGCCATAAATATTATGTCATAACTTAAGAAATCAGTTACCTCCTATTTCCAGTAAATCACACAAATAGAAATACATGTGAACACCATGACTAAAACCCTCAGGAATCTTCTACAAAACCTTAGCTAGACTAGAGAGAAGAAATACATCATTATTGAGCTCAACTCTTGTCACAAAAAATTTTGGACCGTACATTTGGGATGTACTCAAAAAATCCATATAAGATCTTTTATCTGATTCCTTTGAAACATTCTAGAGCTACCTAGATCAAGATTATGCAACATTTTTGCAACTTTTCAAGACCTGCATTGCAATCGCAAAAAAGCTTTTTGAACTAGTCCATTGACATCAATGACCATCATGACTACGCTTTGACATCAATAAAAATAATTCCAACAATATCCTACTTTTTCATTGATGGAAACAATTGAAAATGGAAGCACCTGAAAAACTCTAAAGAATGACAACATCATTCATACTCCCCCTTTTTGTACCATTGCATCGTTCACCCTACATTCTCTCTGCATACCATTTTTTATTATACTCCCTTAGAATAAAATGATCATTGTAAATATTTTCTCTCCTTAGCAACACCTTGCATACTATACTCTCACTCTAACACCAATTACAAAAGCATACCTCTGCATACTTTTCTCCAATTTTCTATATTCTCCCCATTTGACATCAATTACAAAGGGATAGAACAAGGATAAAGAATTACTTTGTTTTGATTAGAGGTAAAAAATCAGTTTTGAAGGGGCCCGAAACCCTTTACAAAAAGGAACAGCTGACTCAAAAAGGAAACATCAAAAAACAACCATCAGCCCATTGACAACAAACCACCAGCCAAAAAGCAACCAAAAAATGACACACACCACTACATATTGTTTAGAATTTCAACAACTTGCATCTCACTAGCAGCAAGCTTCTTTCCCTTAACCCCAGTATCAGAAACCTCCATACCTAAGGCCCCAGCCTAATTTTTTAGTCTATTTCTAGTCCACACCCTAGGCCCACCTGTTTTTATAGCACAACTCAAAACAAAACCTTTAGCAACACCCTTAACAACAACATAATCCTCCCCAACCAACTTACCCTCATTAGCCATATCATCAGCAGAAAAAATTTCCTATCTCTTATTAGGTGGAAAATCCTTCGCAGAGTCTGACCTAGTCAGGACTTTAGGAGCTTCTCCACTCTTCATAACCATATTCCAGTTTTTTTCAATTTTTTCCTCAAGTGAGAACATTCTAACCTCCATACTCTGTTTTAGTTTGATGGTTTCCTCCGCCACAATATTAGCAACAATATTAAGACCAACCATTAAATTATCAATTTGGCTTTGGATCGTAGGATCCTCAGCCTTGCAAGCAATGATTCTAATGTGAACATTAGTCCTATTAATCTCATGAAAAAACCATTTAAATTTTTTAAAAATAACATTGGCACTGTCATAGGCCGAACCCAACACATTAGAAAGATCCTCCCTATCAAAATTTTCAATGCGATTTACCACAACAACATCCTCTTCAGAAGAACTCTCATGGACCTTATCCTCAGAGGCATCCTTACCTTTACTAGCAGTGATAGGATACTTCATCCTACGAATGGAATTGACAATTTGCTCTGCAACAGCCAACCTTTTCAAAATCCTCTCAACATCCGCTTTCTTAGCTCCCGTGGCTTGATCACCACCCACAACTCTATCCTTCTACTTAGGCAACCCAATGAAAGTGCTCAGAACATCCTCACCATGGAAGCCACCAGCCATAGAGAAAGGGACATTCTTCTCCAGATGTTGACCAGTAATCAAAACCCTTATCTTCCGACTTCCCTCCTTAGGATCCTGCACAAGTCTAGACATAGGGGGAGGAGAGGAAGCTTCCCCATAAAGATGATTTTTGTCTTTGTTCCCCTTAGAAGGAATAATCACCTCCACATCATCACTGCAGGTCATATAGCCTGCTTCCTCAATCAATTTCCTTTTCCCAGATTTACCATGCATAGGGGATATGGGGCCCTCCTCCAAAGAGGCATACAAGTCAGGGACATAATCAACATCATCATCCCTATCTGGCTCAGAATATTTATTTAACATAAGCCTCCTCTTCCTTGGTTTCTTAGAAGCCCTTTCCTCACCCGAATCAGTTTCATAACCCTCCCTAGCTTTAGCCTTCGGAGTAACTAGAGTCTCCTGGACATCATGAGCTTTAACATGTTCATATATCAAAAGAATCAACCCCACATGAAAGAAAGGGTTTTTGGGGTTCTTCTTATGCTATTTAATCCCATAATCCATTGACACCATCAAATAATAGGGAAATGATACCCATTTTTTGTGCCTAAAATGATTAAGTAACGAAAAATGGTAATTGTTAATGGTCGTGCACCTTCCTTCTAGGGTAACATACCTAATGATTTCTTCGACAACATCCCACTAGAGAACCTTCAAGGAAGTCCTCAGATACCCTCCACTCTTCGTAGGCTAAAAGTCATCACTCTCATTCTTCTTAAAGAAAAGAGACATCATAGTCAGGGTAACAAAGAGGGACTACAGACACTCAGCACCATCAAAGGCAAGTACCCAGACTCAAAATGAACAAGGAAAGGCAAGGCCCAAAATTTTCTAAAGAGATGTAGAAAGAATTTGAAATTTCAATGTTTAGGGAGATGAATTTCTTCCTTGGGTTACAAGTCAATCAAACAGATAAAGTGATTTTCATTTCACTATCTAAGTATGTCAAAGAGATTTTAAAGAAGTTTGGGATGGATGAATCCAAACTGGCATGCACTCCTATGGTGACTGGTTGTAAATTGAACAAAGATGATGATTCACCCAAGGCTGGTCAAAGAAAATATAGATCTATGATTGGTGGACTATTCTATCTAACTACTACTAGACTAGAGATCATGCATGCAGTTTGTCTTGTGGCTAGATTTTAAGAAGATCCTAAACAAACACATATTGCAGTAGTAAAAATGATATTCATATTTTTAAGAGGAACTCTGAATTATGGTTTGTGGTATCCTAAGGACAATAATTCTTGTATTCAAGAAGATATAGGAGAAGAGAAAACTCATAATTTCTCCCTAGGCTATTTAAAGACTCCTTTGGAAGGGGTTTTGTAAATTTCTTCTAGTTGATCTTTTATAGCCACATATTCTAATTTGACTTCATGTGTAGCAAATTTTTCCTTGATAAAATGGTATTTAATAGATATGTGCTTAGTTTTGGAATGCATAACATGATTCTTTGAGATATTTATTGCATTGGTATTATCACAACAAATAGTAACTAGCCCATCAAAATTCTCTTGAATATCTTGTAATGTCTATTTCATCCACAACACCTGAGTATAACAATACAATAGTGATTATATTCATCTTCAACAATGGATAAAGAAATTGACTCTTGTTTCTTACTTAACCATGATACCAATCTATCTCCTAGAAAGAATGCACTACCACTAGTGCTCTTTCTATCATCCACACAACTAGCCCAACTTGCATTAGTGTATGCAGTTAAATTGAAATCGTTACTGATAAGACACCATAGACCATATTCTAATGTGATCTTCAATTATCTAAAAATCCTCTTCACAACTTGAAATCTAGAAACCATGCAAATAACTTGCATGATATCAAGCCTTATTGTTGTAAGATATAAGAGACTTCCAGCCATGGATATGCATAATGATTGATCTACTGAATTAGACACATCATCTTTTTTGAGCTTACATCCAGTGACCATAGGTGTGCTAACTAGCTTGCAATCTTCCATTTTGAATTTATTCAAAATTTCCTTCACATACTTAGTTTGAGAAATTAAAATCCATGTATCTAATTTACTGACCTATAAACCAAGGAAAAATATTAATTCTCCTAGCATGGACATCTCAAACTCTTTCTATATTGTAGTAGATTTTTTTTTTCACATCTCATCATAGTTATTACTAAAATTTATATCATCAACATAGATAATAACAACCACTATATGTTCACCTTCACATTTGAAATTTAAATTACTATCAACAATACCTTTATTATATCCTTGTTAACGGAGATATTTGTCCAACATGGAATACCATGCCCGAGGGGCCTGTTTAAACCATACAAATCCTTTTTCAATCTATATACATAATCTTTTCTTTTATGTCACAATAAACCCTTTAGGTTGCTCAATATAAACTTCCTCATCTAGATAACCATTAAGTAATTCAAATTTAAGATCCATATAGTATAATTTGAAAATTTTATAAAATGAATATGCAAAAAATATTCTAATAACTTCAAGTCTAGCTACCAGTGCAAATGTCTCATCGAAATCTATAACCTCAACTTGAGCATAGCCCTTGCAAGATAATATAGCTTTATTTATTTTTATCTTTCCATATTCATTCAATTTATTCCTAAATACCCATTTTCAGCCTATGACATTCTTATTAGTAGGCCTAGGAACAAGTTCCCAAGTCTGATTTTTCTTGGTTTGACTAATTTCTTCTTTCATAGCTCCAATCCAACTTTCATCCTTACTAGATTCTTCATAAGATTTAGGTTCTATTTTAGAGAGTAAATAATAGTTTACCTATTCTTGTTGTGCAAGATTTCTTCTTGTCATGACACCATAAACCTTGTTTCCAAGAATTTTCTTCTCAGAATGACCACTTTTGAAAAATTTGGGTGGAGCTTTTGGAGTAGTGTTTGGTTTCTCTTCTTGTGACCCTTATTTTGTAGATTCTTATTTTTATTCATAAGTGGGCACTTTTGAATACATGTCATCTTTTTGTAATAGCTAAGAGTAATCCTCATCTGCTCTAACATTCACACTTTCAACTATCTTTTGTAACCTTTTATTGTAGCACTTATAAGCTTTGCTTGTAGTTGAATAACCCTAAAGTACTCCTTTAGCAGATATTGTCTCAGCTTTACTCAAAGTGTCTTCATCCCTTTTTATAAAACATATTCTTCCAAATATTCTAAAATAATTCACAAATGCAGGTCTACATTTCCATAATTCATATGGAGTCTTATTGTGATTTTCTCTTAACTATGCTTTGCTAAGAATGTAAACAACAATATGAATTTCTTCCTTCTAGTATCTATCAAATAGTTTAGCTTCATTCAACATTTTTCATGTGATTTCTTGAAAGTTATGTTCTTTTTCTCAACAACTCCATTTTTTTGAGGTGTTCTAGCTACAAATGAATGTTTTCTAATTCCATATTTTTCACAATACTTATCAAATACATGACAAGTGAATCCTCCACATCAATCTGACCTTAAAAATTTAATCCTTGAACCAATCTCATTCTCAACCATAACTCTAAAAATTTTGAATCTTTCCAAACCTTGAGATTTATCTTTAAGAAAATTTACCCATTTCATTCTTGAATAATCATCTATTAACAACATGAAATACCTTTCTCCATTGATGATTTAAGTTCTTGTTATTCAACATATATCTATATGTATCAACTCTAGGGGACTAGAAGTTGAATATTCTTTTGTCTTGAATTTTATCCTAGTTTGTTTTCCTTCAAGGCATTCTTTACAAAACTACTTGTTGGTTTTCCAATGTTAGGCATATGCTTGACTGCTTTCTTCTTGCTAACTTTCACTAGATGATCAAAGTTAATATGACCCATCCTTTTTTGACATAACTAACTTTTATCAGTTTGTCCTATCAAAAAACTACCACTTTTCATCTCTTTTATATGGTACAAGTTTCTATTTGTTCTGCTTACCTCAACAAGTCTACTCGAGCTACCTTTTCTTATCTCACATCCACTAGCATGAAATGACAAATTATATCCTTTGTCACACATTTGGCTTACACTGAGAAAATAATGTTTTAGTCCTACATGAAACACATCTTGAGCATTAGTTTTACCATCTTTTCTTCATGTACCTTTTCTAGTTATCTTAGTAGTAGTAGTGTCACCAAACTTAACTGTACCTCCATTCCATTTCTCCAAGCTGGTGAATTTGCTCATATCTCTAGTCATATGACTAGAGAAACCACTATCAATCACCCAAGGGTTTTCTTGTCCTTTGGCATGAAAATTTATTTGAACTATCATTGAATTTTCATTCTTCATCTTAGTCTTCTTCTCTTTCCAATATCTTTTTACATTTTTCTACTTTTCCTCAGAACTCTGTGCAAATTATTTCTTTTGACTTACATGAACATGAGCTGATCTATTTTTAATTTGAGAGATAAATTTCTTTTTCTCTTGTCTAGGGAGCTTTGTAAACACACTTCTACAAATTTTGGCTATATGCCCAAATTATTACAGTTATAATAAACATCATTTAGACCAACTAAAGGAGAGAAAGGATTCTTGTTTCCTAAATTATTTCTATCATTTCTAAAAGGTATAATCTTGCAACATATAGCTTTATGACCATATTGATTACATGAAAAATAATAACCAAGAAAAATATAATTAAACCTAGTTTGTCTTGCATGTTGGCCTTTGAATCTCCTCTTTGGATTGTACGCTTTAATGAATCCATCATCCATTTTTCTATTCTCTTAAATATTCTTATTCATCATGAACTCGTCATACTTCTTGGGAATGATTTCATTGCTTTTAGATACAACATCCTTGAAACTCTTGTCTTCCTCATGGCCTAAACCAAAAAACTTGTTAAAAATAGATATTTGACTGCCAATCATTTCATCAAGGACTTTAGAAAATTTTCAAAGCTTGATTCTTCTACTTGAATACAAATTTATCTTCTTGAATTCCTTCCTTAAAGAGAGAACTTCAACCTCTAGTTTATGCCACTCTTCTAGTTTGTTCTTCAAATCCAAACTAGTTACCTCTACAATTATCCTTTGATTCTTCCAACTACAGATTTAGGTCAATGACAAGTTTCTCAGATTCTTCAATCCTTAACTTGTACTTATCACTTTGTTTCCTTTTATCTCTTAAGTTTTCTAAAGCAGAGACCAATTGACCTTCCAAATCTACCTCACTTTCTTCTTCCTCTTCAAAATCTTCACATTCTTTAATTTCTTTAGCCACAAATGTTGTTTCAACTACTTCACCAGGGAAAACTTTAAGAAACCCCCCCCCTCGGCGAAGGTGTAAAATCTTGGCGAATCTTGTATACTTCTCGATATAAATATTAATTCTAGTGGTGAATCCTGGTGAAATGCAATTTTTTTAAAACCACTAAATTTTTTCCATTGGCGATTAAAATCTATTTTCAAACCAATAAAATATTTCGATTGGAAAATTAAACTTGTTTTCAAACCAGAAAAAATTAATTTTGTTGGTAGTTAAAACTTTTTTTCAAACTAAAAAATAAAATTCATTGGCGAATTAAACCTATTTTCAAATGATTAAGAAAAAAAACATTAGCGAATTAAACATAATATCAAACTAATTAAAAAAATGCAGTGGTGAAGTGTCAGTGCAAATCAATATAACCACGACCATTTGATGAATTGTTGATGGACGGTTGTAGTTGCATTTCAGAAGTAAATCTCCGAAGTCATAGACTTGCAAATTGAAAACTCTAGAATAACAATTAGATTTTTTTTTGGTCAGTAATAGGATTTTGTATTACATGAAAATAAAGATTACATCATTTGCCTCATTGTTTTCATCAACCATCCAAAAATCACCTATAGCTATAACATTTTTTTCAAAAAAGCATCTTAACATGCTTCATAACAGAAAAAGTAACCCTGCCCAACTAAAACTAGTTCCAAAACTATTTGTATCTACCTTACATATTTCAATAATATTTTTGATCATTCTTTTACCCTTCCTAGTACCTACTATTCACAATATACAACTGTAATAGGGTTCAACCCCCAGCAAGCCAAAAATTTAGTACTAGTCTTGCATTAATTTTACAAAAACCCTACAAAAATTACAAATTCAACTAGTGCTACCCGTTTCATAACCAAATTTCCTTGTTGCTTTTCCTTTCATCTTTCGCTTCCTCGTATTCTATCCTTTTTATTTCATACACTTTTCCTCCACTTTCTCCTGTGCTTCCATGCGCTTTGCCTCCACTTTCATTTGTGTTATAATTGCTTCCACCTGCATCAACTCTATAAAGATCTTCAATGCTTGCTAGCCTAACCTTGCTTCTTCCCTACATCGATTTTTAATCTCATCCTTCGACCAATGCATGAAAGGGATGCATCCTTCTACCCCTTCTAGTTCCACATTTTCAAAGCCTTCCTGAATGTCCAAACCTTCACCTGGAACTGCCCATTCAAGTAATTATTCTAATCCTTCCAAGAAAATTCTATGCACAATCATCTCCATCACTTCTCTCACCGTGCTTGTCGATTCCCCCAAGTCCAAACCCCATGCTATAATAAAGGAGTATACATCCATGTTAGTCTTGTATCTATGCCTCAAATTTCCAAAGGATTTCCCCAAAATCATCTGCACACTTTGTACCAACCTCCCATTAGTGAATAAAAACATCCCCATTAATCTTTGGTCAAAAGCTTCACCATAAAATGGGTTTAATTGCTTCCTCAAATGCAGAGTGAAGTTGGCCTCCATTTGAAAACTATTGTAGCTACACCACCACCACCACCACTCTTTTAGACTTTCTATGTGCCTTCCTCCACATGAAAAATTCTATTTATTAACTTCGATAATCGAGGGCCGAGAGGTAATCATTTTCCAAACTATGCACGTACCGACCTTAATTACCTATCGATCCTCTAGTCATATCCACTTGCTCCAATCTGCCCATGATCTTCACTTCATAAATGCACCATCCTTGCCACATTTCCTATCTTAATTCACCAAAGTTGAGGTTTTGGCACTTTTCCTAACCTTAGTTGCAATTCTTTCTTGGTCATCTTTATAGTCGGTGGGTCAGAGGTTTTAAAAACTTTGAAACTTCAGACTTTGGTTCTAAGGTTCCAAGTTTCAATGACCACATGAAATTATGGACCATGACCATTTGATGAATTTTTGATGGATGGTTGTAGATGTATTCTGGAAGTATATCTCTCAAGCACTAGATTTGTGAATTGAAACCTCCAGAATTACACTAGAACCATTAGATGTGGACACGTGGCAAGATCAAGGCTCATCATTGTGGTAATGAACCCGATGGGTTGGATTTTGGCGATGAGCGATAGAAGAACTTAAGTGACAAAAATATGCAGGTGCATAAAGTTTGTTTTAAAAGAGGGACCACCTAGGAAGAACGTAGGACCAAGGCTTAAAAACTTAAGAACATTTTACACAAAGGATGTAAAGGAAAATCAATATAACCACGACCATTCGATGAATTTTTGATGGACAACTATAGTTGCATTCTGGAAGTAAATCTCTGAAGCAGTAGACTTTTGAATTGAAACCTTTAGAATAACACTAGAACCATTAGATGAAAACACGTGGCAAGATCAAGGATCATTTCTCTCTTTTCAATGCCTCAACATATTACATTTCATTTAATTGAAATTCTCAATCTTTTGAACATTCAAAATGATTGATTGGACAACTCATAGCTTTAATGAAACAAGATTTGTAATGATTTCATATCATTTGAGTGGCACTAGTAGTGGTGACTAGAATCTGGCAATTTTGATAGCTTGTCAGATTGAGGTACAATTTGCATGTAGCCAGACGTCAATCAAATTAAATATTTTAATTGTACAAGTAAGGATTAAGATACACGAATCAACTAAGTTGGTTTTTTGGTTTGTGCGAATCAGGTTGGTAGCAGCACTGGTGGCTCATAAATAGGGTTAGTGATAGTGGATAGTAACATAAGGGTTTTCTTTTTTTGGGTTAATAAGGATTCAGGGAGAAGATGTTGTGGTATTATTGGGGATACTCTAAATTCTCCTGCCTCCAGTTATGTAGTTACAGAGTAAAAGATCAATTTCCTCCAAGTTCAGAATGGGTGGAATTGGAAAGAAGTTGATTTGGTTTACCTGAATTCTCAGACAAGTTTTGAAGCAGGATGAGGAGATTTGATGGACATAAGTGCTATCCTGATGCATGGAGGCTACAGGTAGAAGATGGGAGCAATTTTACTACCCCTCATCTTCTACATGAATCTGGTTCTCAAAGGGGATAAGCACATTTTGTATCTTCACAACTCCCATTTCCCCAACATGGTTGGCCAGGCGAGTTCATTGCATTTATTTTCAGTGCCACATTTGTACTACGCTCTCACCAGCAGAAGCTTTGGAAATTTGGAATCATTCATTTATTTTTAGTGTCACATTTGTATTACGTTGTCACTGACAAAACATTGGAAATTGGAATCAATTTGTAATCCATTGTCATGAGCAACAACTTGGAACAAATTGTGTCTATGTAAATTGACTTATGTTATTTATACAAAAAAAGAGCTTTCCTGCTCTACAACTACTCATCTTTAAAAAGATACCTAATAATGTGACATTGTAATCCAGTTGTAATAAAACAAATGGTTGTGTTGTGTTAATCTTTGTTATAAATTTACAGTAAAGAGTTATTTTCTGAGTTCAGTGTCTATGAATCTATTTAAATCAGTTTTTATTCCTTTAAGAAATTAAGTATTATCTATTTATGAAATAATTGCATGCAGATTTAAAAGTAAAACATAAATCAATACAAATGGAAAAAGAAAGTTGACATCAAATTGACAAAAAAAAATTATAAACACTAAAAGTTGTCAGTTGTCACTCTTTTTAGGGTTTACCGAAATGTTATTGATTTCTAATTTGTCATTGACCTTCTCCCCCAGTTCTCGGTATCATTATTCATTTTATTAAGTCCTTTGCAACGTTAAGTTACCTACCCCTTGGCCTTGATGTCAATCCTACTGCATTAAAGTTTAAAACAACTTTAAAACACATGTTTATTATTTATATCATAATTCATAAATTACTCAACTGTTCGATGAATATTTGATGTATGGTTGTAGTTGCATTCTGGAATGAAATGCACAAAGCACCAATCTTGTGAGCTTAAACCTCTAGAATTACCCTTTAACCGTTAGATTTACAATGATCAACAATTTAGAATTTTCTTCCAATGTAGGACTAAATGGCTAGTGAAACAAGATTTGTAATGATTTCATATCGTTTGAGTGGCACTGGTGATTTTGACAATTGATAGCTTGTCAACTTGAGGTACATTTTGCATGTAGAGAGGCTATCAGAGTTTAGACGTCAATAAAATTAAACATTTAAATAAATGTAAGGCTTAAGTTACATGAATCGATTAAAATTTGAGTTGGTTTTTTGGTTTACGTGAATCGTGATTATGAATCATGATTATACCTAACCTCACACATGACACGTGTGAGGTGTACACATGGACCAGGTTGGTAGTGGCACAATTGGTAGCACTATTGGCCCATAAATAAGGATAGTGAACACAAATGAAAATTGAAATCATTTGTTGAAGGCTAAAGGCTTTACTGTTGAGTGCAATGTTTGAATTTTCATAAGGGTTTTCATTTTGTGGGGTTAATAAGGATTTAGGAAGAAGATGATGTGGAATTATTGGGGATACTCTAAATTCTCTTACCTACAGTTATGTAGTTATAGAGTAAAAGACCAATTTTCTTCAAGTTCAAAATGGGTGGAATTGGAAAGAAGTTGATTTGGTTGACCTGACTTCTCAAACAGGTTTTGAGCCAGGATGAGGAGCTCTAATGGAGATAAGTGCTCTCCTAGTGCATGGAAGCTGCAAATAGAAGATGGGAGAAGTTTTACAACCCCTCATCTTTTGTGTGACTCTGATTTTCAAAGGGGAGAATTACATTTTGTATCTTCACAGCTCCCATTTCCTCGGTTTGATTGGCCCGCCTTTCCCCATGCATTTATTTTTAGACACCATGGCTCATCCTGTAAGTCCCATGCGTTTATTTTTAGAGCACGTGGTTGACTCGACAAGTCCCATTTATTTTTAGACACACATGTATTGCATTTACGTTTTCACTAGTGGTCTAGCAGAAGCTTGGCGCTTGCACTTACATTTGTATTTGTACTATGTAATAATGTGACATTGTAATTCCTTTTATTAAGCCCTTTGCAACGTTAAGTGTTACAGTGCTATTAATGTGACATTGTAATTCCTTTTATAAAGGCCTTGATGTCAATCCAAGTGCATTAATGGTTAAAAAATCTTTAAAACAGATGTTTATTATTCATATCATAAATTACTCAACCATTCGATGAACATCTGATGTATGGTTGTAGTTGCATTCCAGAATGAAATGCACGAAGCACTAGGGTTGTGAACTTAAACCTCTCAAATCACCCTATTTAACCATTATATTTACAAAGATCACAGTTTATAATTTGTTGCTAATGCAAGACTAAATGGATTGTTTTAATTTTAAATGTTATCAGTGACAACCATGTACTAATTGTGTATTGTGTAGTCTAGAAGTAACACATGTTATAGTAAAGGTTTTAACTTAATTATGTTAATTAAGTTACCTTTATTCCTCTCTTAAGATTTCACTTTAGTTTGCATTTGTGACATTTAATAATTATATTAATTATTAAATGTTTACCTATTAGGGTTTCTTTAGGGTTGCACAATCTCCTTTTATAAGAATTGATCATTTTATTTTATATTCTCTCTTATTAATATACATTTTCATCTTTCAGAGCACCTTTTCCTTTTGTCTCGAATGTCTTTTATCTGTAACAGGTTATTTGCATGCAGGTGATCTTCGGGATTTGTGAGGTTGGCTTTCACAACTTCAACATGGTATCAGAGCTCCAAATCTGTAGCTGCCTATTCTTTTTTTTTAAGATATCATCTTACAGAGTTTTCTTCTGTGCAAAGGTTTCATTCCAATTTTTTTTTGCCAGATCAAAGGGGTTTTCCATCATTTTTTGAGAAATTTTGACATTGATCTCTCAAATTGTGAATGCCAGTGAAAAATGGACCACATGGGTGTGCTCAGAAGGCCAAAAAACCCCTATTTTCATATCCAATATGATAGGGTTTGCTGAAAATTGATTTTTTAGTATTTTTTGGGGAATCTCAAAACAGTTGCTAGAAAAATCCATATGATTGTACGGATATGTACAGATGCATCGATTTTTGTGCCATTGCTTTTGGTGTCTACATCAATTTTGAGCTGCCTCAATTTTCATGCCCTTTTAATTTTTGTGCTACCTCGTGCCATGAAGGTTCAGTTGAATATTTTATTAATTTTTTAATCTTTAAATTAATAAAATGTTTGGTTTAAAGCCTAAATGAGCATATTTAGTAAAATGGTCATATTTTGAGCATACAATGTCAGTCTTTTGAAAATGAGATATCCTCGAAAAGCTGGTTCTGGTGTTGATCTGATGGTATTGGTGTGGTTTCTGAATTTTTCTGTTTTGATGTTGTTTTCCTCAGTCAAAGTCAAATAATGGTTTTTACACTCTGGGGGGCATAACTTTTGCATTTGAGCTCCATTTTTCGCAAACAAATAGGCGTCAGAAAGCTGGTTCAATGATCTATACAATGATTAGACTTATTTTCCCATATTCTTCCCTAGGTATATTTTATTAAAAAAAAAATGTTTTCACAGTTTGCTTAATTACTTGGACGTTTTGGCACTTGGGAACCTCCTGTTTGTGTCATTAGGCTCTATTTCATTTGATCTACATGTTGTAAGGTAATTTTTCTTAGATTTTTTAATTTGAAGAGTTATCATGGGTTTTTCTACTCACCCTTCAATTGTAATTCTGGAACGGGGTAATTATGAGTCATGGGCAAAGGGCATACTTACACATTGTAGGTGGCTTAATATTTTTCCTTATTTTTATGATGTCATACCTAAACCAGCCACTTCAAAGGGAAAAATAGCTTGGGATATCATTAGAGATCACACAGTAGGACTTATATTGTCTAGTATTGATGATGACACTATGTGGGCTATATCAGACATTGATTGTCCTCACCCAATTTGGATACGTCTTTGCAAGATCTATGGAGACCCCAATCTCTCTCCATTCCCAGAGGATCCTGCTTTAGATTGTATCTTACCCATTGCTTGGAGAGATAATACACCCTTTGATCATGGTACTTTAGAGGAGCTTGAGTATTTAGACACCCTTACATGTTCTGATGGATCAGAGGCTTGTCTCACAGTTCCTACTCTTCAGACTGAGATCATACATGTATCATCCGTTGTTCCTGATGACATCAGTATCACCACATTGGCCCCTATGGATTCAATTTAGCATCATGAACATCTTGGTCATTCATTATCTGCTACATCATGGGATTCTTATCTTGCAGACACATTCTTGTTTGTTGAGTCTCACATTGTAGATCTTGAGGATTATTTTGAGGACATTCATCTCCTCTACCTTGACAGTCAGGTTATCACTGTACGCCCACCATTATCCATGCATTCAGAGGTTGCATTTCGGGATTCTCCACATCAGTTTGGATTTGACATCATTTGTTTCAATTCAGACAGAGAGATTCTTCAGCATCCTATCATGGAACACATCTTGAGACAGATTGGTTCATCACTCTTCACAAGGTTTCTTTGCCATTGTCCTTTGGATCCATTTCTTCCCAAGGGGAGGAATGTTATTTTCCACTTTAGGATCTCTTTCTGGATTCTACATCAGACATCCACGATTGCAACAGGAGTTTCTTCATTGTGGGGGGGCCTTCTAGTCTCTTTCTCTCTCTCTCTCTTATGGGGGGATCATATTTTGTACTTGTGTGATAGAAGCAGTTCTTGGGGGGTCATGTTGAGTCCTCCTTCTATCTCTCTTCTTCTTTCACTCTTGTATTTCCATCTCTTTTTGGAGAGGATTTTTTGCCATTGGGTTTTCTCCTTTACTCCACTTTATAGAGATTTGGTTGTAATTGGGTACCTGATCAGGCCTAGTTGTCGGGACCCTTGTTTTCTTTCATGCATTGTAGTTACCTTTGCTTTCTTGCACATTTTTGTAGATTCACTCTTGCTCATCTTAAGGGGGGGTGTTAGAGTAAAGGTTTTAACTTAATTATGTTAATTAAGTTACCTTTATTCCTCTCTTAATTTAGAGGAGCTTGAGTATTTAGACACCCTTACATGTTCTGATGGATCAGAGGCTTGTCTCACAGTTCCTACTCTTCAAACTGAGATCATACATGTATCATCCGTTGTTCCTGATGACATCAGTATCACCACATTGGCCCCTATGGATTCAATTTAGCATCATGAACATCTTGGTCATTCATTATCTGCTACATCATGGGATTCTTATCTTGCAGACACATTCTTGTTTGTTGAGTCTCACATTGTAGATCTTGAGGATTATTTTGAGGACATTCATCTCCTCTACCTTGACAGTCAGGTTATCACTGTACGCCCACCATTATCCATGCATTCAGAGGTTGCATTTCGGGATTCTCCACATCAGTTTGGATTTGACATCATTTGTTTCAATTCAGACAGAGAGATTCTTCAGCATCCTATCATGGAACACATCTTGAGACAGATTGGTTCATCACTCTTCACAAGGTTTCTTTGCCATTGTCCTTTGGATCCATTTCTTCCCAAGGGGAGGAATGTTATTTTCCACTTTAGGATCTCTTTCTGGATTCTACATCAGACATCCACGATTGCAACAGGAGTTTCTTCATTGTGGGGGGGCCTTCTAGTCTATTTCTCTCTCTCTCTCTTATGGGGGGATCATATTTTGTACTTGTGTGATAGAAGCAGTTCTTGGGGGGTCATGTTGAGTCCTCCTTCTATCTCTCTTCTTCTTTCACTCTTGTATTTCCATCTCTTTTTGGAGAGGATTTTTTGCCATTGGGTTTTCTCCTTTACTCCACTTTATAGAGATTTGGTTGTAATTGGGTACCTGATCAGGCCTAGTTGTCGGGACCCTTGTTTTCTTTCATGCATTGTAGTTACCTTTGCTTTCTTGCACATTTTTGTAGATTCACTCTTGCTCATCTTAAGGGGGGGTGTTAGAGTAAAGGTTTTAACTTAATTATGTTAATTAAGTTACCTTTATTCCTCTCTTAATTTAGAGGAGCTTGAGTATTTAGACACCCTTACATGTTCTGATGGATCAGAGGCTTGTCTCACAGTTCCTACTCTTCAAACTGAGATCATACATGTATCATCCGTTGTTCCTGATGACATCAGTATCACCACATTGGCCCCTATGGATTCAATTTAGCATCATGAACATCTTGGTCATTCATTATCTGCTACATCATGGGATTCTTATCTTGCAGACACATTCTTGTTTGTTGAGTCTCACATTGTAGATCTTGAGGATTATTTTGAGGACATTCATCTCCTCTACCTTGACAGTCAGGTTATCACTGTACGCCCACCATTATCCATGCATTCAGAGGTTGCATTTCGGGATTCTCCACATCAGTTTGGATTTGACATCATTTGTTTCAATTCAGACAGAGAGATTCTTCAGCATCCTATCATGGAACACATCTTGAGACAGATTGGTTCATCACTCTTCACAAGGTTTCTTTGCCATTGTCCTTTGGATCCATTTCTTCCCAAGGGGAGGAATGTTATTTTCCACTTTAGGATCTCTTTCTGGATTCTACATCAGACATCCACGATTGCAACAGGAGTTTCTTCATTGTGGGGGGGCCTTCTAGTCTCTTTCTCTCTCTCTCTCTCTTATGGGGGGATCATATTTTGTACTTGTGTGATAGAAGCAGTTCTTGGGGGGTCATGTTGAGTCCTCCTTCTATCTCTCTTCTTCTTTCACTCTTGTATTTCCATCTCTTTTTGGAGAGGATTTTTTGCCATTGGGTTTTCTCCTTTACTCCACTTTATAGAGATTTGGTTGTAATTGGGTACCTGATCAGGCCTAGTTGTCGGGACCCTTGTTTTCTTTCATGCATTGTAGTTACCTTTGCTTTCTTGCACATTTTTGTAGATTCACTCTTGCTCATCTTAAGGGGGGTGTTAGAGTAAAGGTTTTAACTTAATTATGTTAATTAAGTTACCTTTATTCCTCTCTTAAGATTTCACTTTAGTTTGCATATTGTGACATTTAATAATTATATTAATTATTAAATGTCTACCTATTAGGGTTTCTTTAGGGTTGCACAATCTCCTTTTATAAGGATTGATCATTGTATTTTATACTCTCTATGATTAATATACATTTTCAGCTTTTAGAGCACCTTTTCTTTTTGTCTTGAATGTCTTCTATCTATGACAGGTTATTTGCATGTAGGTGATCTTTGGGGTCTGTGAGGTTGGCTTTCACAACTTCAACAACACCTAGACATTTCAATTTCATTCACTTTAATGTTTGAAAAAAAGAACTTTTAGTTTATACTGCTACGTGGTTTTATTTTTAAGTGAGAGGGTCAACACATGAGGAGAGTTCAGTCTTCAGTTTGCACATTTCAATGCACCACCCTTTTCTGGGTTCCGTAGTTCCACTTTCAGCAAAGCCATTCTATCAACCCAGTTTCCATGACTATCAGCATTAATCTTTTAAAGAATCAAAATTTGGGTAAGTGAACGAATTCCTACAGCTACATTTCATCATTTGACGTTTCTTAAAATCTTATTTTGTCAAACTTTGAAGTTTGGTTTTAGGGTTAAGAGACTTGAGAATTAAGAAAAAATAAGGACTAATAGGGAATTCACAGTTTCACATTGTATAAGCATGTCTGCCAACAATACCACTAGAACAATGTCAGATAAAAAAATACATTATGCAAAATTGCTTAAAACCCCAGGTTTCACTGATGAATACCATGACATTTATGATCCTGAAACCTATGGTAGGAATACCTCATAACTTAGATTTTCATCTGAGAATAAGGCCTCAAAGAAAATGCAAGTTAATAGTATCAGTGCACAATGGGTAACTGGATTAGGGCGCATGATGTTACATGAGGTTTTCCCTTGCCCATAATTTATCATGGTCTGTGCCCAAAATTATGATGATAACAAAAGATCAATTGTTAATAAAGATAGAAAAGAAGAATTGTTATCCATTAATGTAGAATAACTTGGAAAAGTGTTGGGGTTTACAACCGAAGAATTTGGAGATGTCCACATTGACCTAGAAAAGCTTGCTAGTGATTATGAAGTAGTGGATGAAATGGAGAAAAATTCTTTCTTAAATAGAATAGTTCAAGATAGAAACAAATTGAAAGGTGATCATAAGCCTCCTTATGATTTGGATATTTTTAGACCATGGGTTCAGGATACTATTTCCATGCTAGCATTTTTCCGCGAACTAGATAGCAATTTGGAAGTGGGTGCATGCCTCCTTGAAATGGTGTATAATATCCATTATGGTGTTCCACATGTCAAATATAATTTTATTGAGCACATTGTAGAATCCATGGATAAACAATTTTTAATGATAAAAGAAGGTTCTACCAAGACATTTAGGTTCACAACCTACTTGTGCTATCTTTTTTCTATTCAAATTCAGAGGAATGTTTCAGACCAACAAGCTTCAGATTCAACCCTATAGTAATAGTAATCCTGAGCAAAAGAAAATGGCTCTAGTATATGAATGGACCATTGTTATAAGGTTGCATGATTCTCAAAGGAACTACAGTCATTTTGTAGACTACTTTTTGGCTCCATTGCATCAAGCAATTACAAATAATCCAATGCCTAGATTGCCTATGTTATGTAGAAACTGCATTCAACTAGGAAAAGAAATATAATTGGTTGATTGGTAATTAATTCAAGAATATATTGTGCTAATATTTTATGGATCGAGAGTATAGCCATACAAACTTCCAATACATTTGACATAAAGGGTTTTTTCTTTGGAATATGTAAGGAAGATGCAGAGTACTAATGAACTACACTTTACCAGTCAAGGGAAGAAGACCTTATTTCCTTCTTTATCTTTTTCATGTGGAGGGATCACATTCAAGAGAAAAGAATTTAGTGTGGCACATGATCTTTTGAATTTTTTTGATTTTGATGCTATTTGTCACTGGCAGTATGATCCATGTGACACCATTAAATCAATGATTGTGCTCAATAAGAATTCTGCAAGTAGAATTTAACATCAAAGTAAACCCTTGCTTGAAAACTTGAGAAACAAGGATTCTTGGGATGAGGTCAAAATTGCAATGGAGAAAAGTGTTGCTGAGAATGGTATTTCTTTTGAACAATTGTTAGCAAAAATTATGGTATTGCATCGAAATACAATCAAGAGGTACAACATTTTTTATCAAAAAAGTGCTAAACTATCTAGTAGAGTGAAAAATGCCAAATTCTCCAGAGAAGGAAGTTACAAAAAAAAATTGGTCACGATAAAAAATTACTGCATTTTGGTCTACGAGGAAGGAGCTAGGTGATCCAAGAGCTCTGGCAGAGTATGGAGATAACAAAGAAGATAGTGAGTTTAAAAAATTATGGAATATAGAGCATCTAGATGAACAAGAAGATAAAGAAAGTGATCATGAATCTAATGATGATAGTGAAGAAGAAAGCCATGCCAATTTCAAACTTGGTTTAAGTGAGGCCACAAAAGAATCATATACTACTGGAGCAACCATAGCTAAAAAAATGGGTTATGAAGGTGGTCCTTTGGGATCCCAAGGACAAGGCCCTTGGTAAGTAACATATGTAGAGCATAGAAAAGCAATTGATAAATTTGGTTGTGGGCTTGGAGGTGAAAAAGTAGACCTAGGGCATACAAGTCAATTTGTTAGAGCTTCAAATCCTCATCCTCAATCTCATAGTGAAACATAATCACAACTAGGACATGACCATGGTGGAGAGCTTAGTGCAACTGGCACTGCCTCTGGTGGTGAAGGTATGGGTAGTAGTACTGGTAGTGGTCAACATGTGCTACAATAGAAAATTACACACAAGAGGACAACAATACAAGATACCAGAGAAACACCAGGTGATCAAGGCATACAAAAGAGGCAAAGGATTTTGATAGGTCCAAGTCACACTACTAGTGGATCCACCACAAAGGAGTTATTTCCAAGTACCCCGCCACTGCCAGTTAGTATGGCTATGACATCATTAGCAACTGCAAGTACTCTTATTCCTTCACCATTCAAGCATTCCATTGTTCCTGCATCCTCGGGTTTTGATTACATTGAAGAGTTTAAAAAAAAATCAGAATTGAATAAAAAATAAAAGAAGCAACTGATGGAGAGTGCATCTGCTCTAACTTCAAATCCTGCAACAACCATGGTATTACCCACATTTGACACAAGTAAATAAATCATGGAGTACACAATTCTTGTTCCCATAGTTCAAAACAAACCAACAAATCAGATGGCTCGATCTAAATTCTAGGTGAACAATATTCAATTGGATTTTTTTGGACTCATAAATACTAAAAAAATTAATGTATGAAAGAAGAACAATGAATTGGTGTACACATCATTGCTAAAGAAAGAGAAAAAAAAAAGGTTACAAACTCAAATTGAAAAGTTACAGATAGACCTTGCAAATGGGAAAGCACAAAGGAAAGCAACAGATAACAAGAGCAAAGAATTAGAAAAAAGAAAAAAAAATTTGCCTCTACATCAACAAGCAAAGAGGATAAGTAGAATGAAACCACAATGAATGGACTAAAGCAAAGGGTAGATGAGAGCAACAAGAAATATGATGAGGAAAAATACACTTCAGAAAAACTAAGACTAAGCATTGCAAATGGACATGCCCAGTGGGAACAAAAATTGGTGAAGGATAGAAAAAGAAATGAAAGATTGGAGGCAGAGCTGATGGAAGCAAAAAATGAAATTGAGTCTTGTCAAAATAAGTTATCTGCATTTTGTAGAGAGACAATGAGCCATATGAAACAAAATATCTAGGATGAAATAATGCAGAGGATTGATAATTTGTGTGACATGTTTTAATTGATTGATTCTATCAAACAACATCATAAGAAGCTCAACAAATATTTAGTGGAAAACAAAAATGTGCTAGCATTAGAGAAATTTGCAAATGAAATTCAACAAATAGTCTACAAAGCCAGTGACAATGTTTTGAAATCAAAAGGGATTAGTAATCGGCTTGCTACATCAATGACATTGTCATCTATAATTGAAAAGTGTTTGAGAATGCGTGAAACAAAGGAATATTTGCATTTGGCTATAGACAAGATGAAGAAGGTGGAAGAAAAGGTAAGGAAGTCCATAGAGGTTGGTTTGCTAGAGGCTTTTGACACAAATGAGTGATTCATTGGAAAAAAATGATTTCAGAAAGAAGATGGAGGATGCAATGAAGATTGATTTGGGCCAGTTTCCTCATAACCCATATGTGGTGAACTACTTGGATTCCATCAAACCATTGCTAACCTTGAATGAAAAATTGACTGAAGAATCCAAGACAAGATCCAATTTGAATCATGACTTGTTAACAAATCTTCAAGTCAAACAACATTAGTTAGAACAAATGACAATTCCACCACCTGAATAGTGGAAGTTGCTAGAAAAGGTGTTGCAATGATTTGATTTTGATTTTTGATAATATGAGTTTTCAAGTTCCAACTCAACTTTGTGTAGAGTTTTCTTTGTTCCAACTCAGACTTCAGTAATGTGTTGATGTTAAATTATCTGTATTATTTATTTTATCATTTGAAGAAAAAGTCTGGTAGTGATTGCAACTACTAGATACACTTTAAATGATTGTTGATGTTCATTGTTGTATATGCTACTAATACTATTGTTAACATGTTATTAAGCATTGAGTTGAGTGATGAATCATTGAGTAGATGTTCATGTTCAAGTTTTATTTTAACACAATTAAAATATGAACTATAATGTGACTTTAATTCCAGGCATCCATAATCTTAGTGAAATTGCATTACAATTCACACATCAATACTCAATCTCCATGACTACTTATCAGATCCACTAAACATTTATATGAATTCATGCTTTAATCAAGGTACTTTAACTGGTTCATTAAACTAGAGCTAGAATTAAAACATACATCAATGCATAATGACAAAGAAGATTAATGAAAGATCATTGATCAAATTTCATTAATAATTCATGTAAAATGTTACAGTTGGTTGTTGGAGAGACAATAGATTCAAAATAAGGGAGAAAAGAAAGATTAGTCGTTAGTCCTCCAAGTTTTATAACCATGTCACAAAGTTCTAAATTTTCATAACTACCTGATTCCCCGACTTGGTTCACTTTGTTGAGTAACTTAAGTTCATGCATACGTAACCTTTGATTTACGGTGTGTGGATTTAGTTGGTGGGTCGTGTTGTGCAGTTTTTGTACACACGTCCCACTGAAAGTAGGGACCCTCTTTTTCCTTCGCTTTTGTGTTTTGTCCCCTTCATTTTTTTGGATTTGCATTTCCTTGGCATGAGTTTAAAGTGTTCATCTTGCTTGCCTAAGGGTTTTCCCTAATTTACACGTTGAAAATCTTATGTTTTGAGCTAAGTTTGGGTTTTAGCCCTAGTTCGAGATTTTCCACCCTATCTGGATTTTCCCGGATCTCGCTTAAGTTCCAGCTCGACATGTTTTACACTGCAGTTCAGAGAATTTGGGTCTTCGCAGAATTTTTCCTGGGCCGGATTTTTCCAAATTTCTGTTTGGCCATCGGGTTTCCGAACTTGACTAGTTTTTGGGGATTCTTGCCATTATCCTTTATCATTGGCGTCCTGATGAGTTGTGATATTTGATCTCATTATGCTTTGTCATTTTAGTCTTTCTTGGGGTTTGAATTTATGTGTCTCAAGCTTGCTCTATGCGTTCATGGTTGAGATCTAGGGTTTCAAGGTTAAGGCGTTGCCATTTCTTTTTGATTTGCTTTCGATTGGGCCTAGAATTCAAGGAAGATCTGTCGACGATTCAGGTTAAGCTAGTTTCGTGCCCAGGGTCCTCAAATTTGTGACCTTCGGTCAATTTGAGAGAAGTCATGGCCGATGTTCACGTTTTCCTCCAACTTCAGTATTTTCTGTCGGTCCCAGATTTTCCTAATTTCTCTCGTTTCCTTGGAGTTCATGCAGTGATTGTCATTTTTTGTGGAAATCCAGTCCGGTTAAATTTTTCCAAATTTTCTGGGAAGCTTGGTGAAACTCAGAATTTGAATGAATTGGATGATCGTAATGATAAATTCTATGGTTCCATGTTCTAGATTGGTAAATTACACAGTGATTATGCATTATTTATTCATTTTTAATGATCTATTGTTGGTTTTATGCTTATTTCATCAGAATTCACCTGGCCTAGATTTCCCCGAAGTTCCTTCTTGGCCTAGATTTTGCAGTTGGATTGAAATCCCGGACTGTGAGGATTGTGATTTCGCGATGCTTCTAGGTTGATTTTGATCTATTTTTGAATTTGTTTGGATGATGGATATATTATTGATGTTAGGCTAATTCTTCATACTATACTAGATGTTATTAATGGTGTTTTATTGAGTGCAGGCTGAGTCTGGCATGGTGGCAGTTGGATGGAGATGAAATTTAATGAGGAAATTCAAAATACAGTTTTTCGACCCCTTGGCCAACTTGGAGGTGCGCTCAAGATATGGATAAAGGAAGCAGTTAATAGAGGGTTGCATTGAAATTTGTGCCTTGATTCAAATTGCATTGAAGATCCCAGGCTGACTTGGATGAGTTCTTGCATTTAATGAGTAATTATCCTATTTTGAATTCTCCTTGTGCCGACCTATTTTATGGTCATTATTATTGTAAACATTTGTTGAGGCCGACTTGTTTTATGGCTATTTTATGATTGTATATCCCTCGTTGGGCCGACATGCTTTGGAGGTACCTTTAAATTGGGAATTTTGCCTCATTTGTAACATATACATAGATAGAGATAATTTTTCTACAAGAGAAAATTAGGTAGTAGAGCATAATTAGAAGTTAGTCAATTTCTGAGCAAGTGCTGTAACAAAACATTGGAATTGTTGCTGAAATTTAGTGATTCAATACAATTGAGGACATTGTTATTTTCTGGTGATCTCTTTTGTGTTTACTTATCTTGCATGGTTCTTATGATTCTATCTTTCAAATTTCTCAAGGTTGTTAGATTTAGATTTAGATTTGATTCAATGGTGTTTATGATTTGATACTTGAAGTGTTTGCAACAATCCCTAGTCCATACTTTTTGCAACTAGCTGATTGTTAGTTACTTTGCAAAGTTAGCTTGGACTTTTATATTCATTGTGCTTAGTTCGATTGTGGAGATTTATTCATTTCAATTGCAATTGGGTTGTCTTGGATGAATGTTCATGGTCTAAAAATCTTTAATGCCTTAGAAGATTGCATGTTTTCTGTAAGATTGTAGATTTATCTTGGTCAAACATGAATTAGTTTATGAGGGATTGGTCCATTTCAAGTATTTCATCATTTGCATTGTTAATCTTAGGACTAGTTAAATTTAGGAATCTCTTTGAAACCCTAATCTTTTGTTATTTCTTTATCATTTGAGTTAGATTTAGGATTGAAGTATCATCACATTGGTAGATCTGATAAGTTCATGATCTATTCTTTGCTTGTAGTAAGGTCCCATTGTGATTACCAACATTTTCACATTTATCACTGAGTTGTTTATGCATTGTCAAGAGTTGAAATTAGAGACCTTGGGGTTATCTCTTGAGGCTTGCTGATAGAGATTTACCTTTCAAGAGAGATAGGGTATTCATATCTTGTATGAGTTATTTTTGTGGAGAAAACATCATCAACAGATTGGTGCTAGAAGGAGGGCCTGAATAAGCAAGCTAGATCAGTTTTTGTTTGCCATCTCTCCTGAAAGATTCAGAAGAAGAACTAGATCTACTCCAGGAGAGGAGGAATTTCAAGAATTACCAGTCCCTACTAGGTCAAGAAGGACCAGCAGAAGGGGAGAATCATCATCTACCCATTCATCTCCATCATTCTCAAGTTCATCTTCATCTGAGTTTGAGGACATTCCCATCCCACAACCTCAGCAAGCCATAAATCAGCCATTACCATCCCCACCTCCACCAATGGCTTTCCTAGCTAATAACCCATCTCCATTGAGTTTTGCCAATTACAATGTCATGCCCAAGAAACCTGAGCACTTTTGTTCAAAGTTCCATGTTAATGATCCCAATAGAACTATTGAGGAACACATCAGGATCTTTCAGACTAGCCTTAAGGATAGGGGAATCAACCATGAGGATGTAGCATGTAGGCTCTTTCCTTATTCCTTAGGAGAAGATGCATTCTATTGGTACAATCATTTGCCTGTAGGATCTATTTAGGATTGGAATGAACTAGAGACTACATTCTTGCAGAAGTTTAGGATTCCTATTAGTCCCAATGAGCTCTACCATTAGTTTACTAATGTTAAGAGAGAAGTCAACGAGCCTATAGGGTCCTTTAACAACAAGTTTCATCATGCCTATACCAGATTGCAAGCCACTACTTTAAGTGGTCTATTATGAAGGTCTTGACAGCCTAACAACCACTTTCATGAAATGGAGAAACAATCCTCCCACCACTTTGATTGATGCATATGTAGAAGCTATAAAGGTTAGCACTACCCTAAGACAACATTTTTCTAGACCCTTACCATCATTAGGACCCGTTGCTCACCCTGAACAAGTCCCAACTCTCAACTAGGCTCTCACCAATCATACTCCCATCATGAATCCAGTTCCTCAGTTGCCTATGGTTCCCCACCTAGGGCCTCTAGTGATTCAAATGCCACCTACAGTCAACTATTCCCAAAAAAATGCTAATCAACCTCTTCATCCACAATCTCATGCTAGCTATCCCCCATATCTGTAGAATTCTAAAGTTTTGAACCAGTCATTAAATACTAGCACTGCAGTAGGATATTCCTAAAATAATGTGAACCAACCTCCATATAGAAGTCCTAACCAGGAGAGACTGGATGACTTGACCGAACAAGTGAAGAAGCTGAATATGGAGGTAACTTACTTGAGGAACCAGAACAGTCAGTTGCAAGCTGCTCAGAGAAATATGTAGTCCAATCAGAGCAGAGAAAATTTAGAAAATCAACAAGGACAACATTTTGATAGGGGGAAACATCCTAAAAGAGGATAAAATAGTGACATAGGATATAATAATGACAGGGGGTATAGCACTGACAGAGGACAAAATTATGATAAGGGACAATCCTTAGGCCCGAACTTTGATAGAGGTCAAGCTGGTGGACAAGGTTTTGATAGGAGACATCCACCTAGATAGAACAGGACTTGAAACATGAAGCCTAACAATGGAGGAGTCCCTACCCCATTGGATCAACCAGTCAATCAGCGAGTCAGTCAAGAGAAGCCTCCTAGTGGTGTATATTTAGCTGAAGCTGCTTTGTCAGGATGGTGTAGGCTTCAGAAAACAAGCCAACATTCTGAATTAGATTGTCAAGAATTCCAGACAACAGCCTCAATCTTCCAGTACAAAGTGGAGAACAATTCGAATGGTTAGGAAATGGTGCCATCCACTCCCTATGATTCACCAATGTTGGTCCTAAATCATGCTCCTTTTCCACAGAGTAAGGACAATGTACCTGAAGAAGAATCGAACCAGCTCAAGGAAGAGGCATATCATGTATGTAATGGAGATGAGATTTCACAGTTGTTTGATGAAAATATAGTAAATGACAATGGCCCCTTGGATGAAGAAGAAGCTTATGTTGAAGAGGTACAGACTTTCCAGAGGCCTGTTAAGAAGTATGATCTAAGGGATTTTACACATAGATGTCCACAGACTGGAGGTCCCTTCACTAATTCCATCCCTCCAAACAAATTCACCACTCCTCCAAATCCTAATTCCAACAATAATCCATCGCATCCTCATGTGTCTAAGTAGTATCTTCAAAGGAAGGACAAGCACAGATGAACATGTCAAAGGGAAGAAGTGTTGAAGCAAGCAAAGATAGAGTGGTGGAATATCCAAAAGAGACTCCTGCTGATTTGAGTGAAGAACAATTAGCCATATATGTTGTAGAAGAACTCAAGAAACTTAAGGTAAGTCTATCTGCATTTGAATTATTGAGGGTTCCAACCATTAGGAATGCAGTTCTAGGAGTTTATAATGCGAATTCCATATCACAAGGTGGATCAGTTAGTGAAAGTATCAACAAAGTATCTAGCTCTCAAACAATAGGAAGGAAAAATCAGACTCATAATCAAGTTCATGTGCCTCTTGGAGATAAGGGAAAAGAGAAAGATAGAACTCAGGTTGCTCAAGTAGATACTCCTTTAACTCTGTTTCAGGGGAAAATAGAGACTCCTCCATTCCTGATTTATGTTCGTATATTTGGTAAGAACTTGCACAATTGCTTGTTAGATTCAGGTGCCTCTATCAATGTAATGCCCTTTGGTGTTTGTCGAGCTTTAGGTATAACTCCTGTTGATTCCCAAAAGAAAGTTACACAATTAGATAGAACTGAAGTTAATGTTGTAGGGGAATTAAACATGATTCATATGCAGGTTGCTTCTGATCCTAGGATTCAACAGGTCATTATTATACAAGTGGCTGATATACCTTATGCTTATGGTCTGATTCTAGGAAGAGACTTTACCAGGGCCTTGAATGGATATGTATCAACTGATAACTCTCACATGTGGCTTCCTTGGAAGGGAGTGCCAAACTAGATTAGAATTGAAAGAGAACCTACAATGAAGTATATGATTATAGAATATCAAAACACCTCCAATGAAATTTTGATATCAGAGGTAAGCATGGGAAACTATGTTCTTGCAGCCCTTTTTGAGGAGTTAGATGTAGAAGAATTTCTTATGTTCCATACTGCACCTATTGATCTCACAGTAGAGTCCAGTGGTACTAAAGCCTTGGTAGAACCAGTTGAAAATGAAGATGATCTCGAAGACAGTTAGCTCAGTTTACTGGATATTTCCAGGAATTCATTCAGAAATGCATTGAGGATCAGATTCAGTTGGGTAGGGAAATGAATTTTAGAGATTTTCTTTTTCCAAATTGGTGCAGGGTCCATAATGCCTCTCATTCTGAACTGGATTGTTGCTTATGCCAGACTGTAATGGAAAAAGTGCAGAAGTGTATCAACCCCACTCCAGTAGTCAAAATTAATATATAGAATGTCTGAGAAGACCTTAAGGAGAAGAAAGTGATGCTTTCTGAAGAACCATCCAACAAGAACAATGCAAGAGATACAATAAGGAAATCTACAGTTGCTGATTGTTGGACCTTAAGATTTGATGGATCCAAATCAAAGCAAGGAGTTGGAGAAAGATTTGAGTTAATCAGTCCAAAAGGTAAGGCATTCTTTGCTGCTCATAGACTTCAATTTCATTGTATGAATAATGTAGTAGAATATGAGGCCTTGGTCCATGGGTTGCTAATGTCACTAAAGAAAAAGGTGAAGATCTTGCAAGGTTTTGGGGATTCTGAGTTGGTAGTTAAGCAAGTTAGGAGGCAGTACTCTTGTCATGACAAAAGAATGACCAATTATAGACATAGACTATGGGACCTTATTGAAGGGTTTGATGCCTTCAACATTCAGTTGATACCACGAAGTAAAAACCAGACAACTAACTCCCTTGCTCATGCAACTAGTACATTGCAAACTCTGTCCCTTTCTAGATTGAAGAAGTTTACGGTGGAATTAACTCCAGTACCTTTAGTACCTGACAATGTCACCAACTTCTAGGTATTTGAAGATGATAAGCATATTTTAGATTTTATTACAAGTACAAATATTTTTGCTTCTCAAATTATAGATGAAACTGAACTCCAAGAAGCAGAAATGGATTTGGAAGGAGTAATCAATTTGAAAACCAATACTATTCCCAGAGGAATGGTGCAATTAGAGAGGATTTTTGATCTGGATAGGGTCAAAGATCAGGAACAAGATGCCAAGAAGGAGTCCATCAGTGGACAATGTGAAAAGTATAATATGGGAACTCAAGATGATGCCAAGAATGTATTCATTGGAAAAGTATGTACTCCAGAAGAGAGGAAAGGAATAATTGACGTCTTACATAGATATCTAGATGTGATAGCTTGGATTTATGAAGACTTGAAGACCTATGACACATCAGTCATAACTCACACTATCCCTCTCAATCTGGGAGAAAAACCTTTTAGATAGAGGCAAAGTCCAATCAATGCTCTATTGGAACCAATAATACAAAAGGAAGTACATAAATTGCTGTCTGCAAGGATCATATTTTTAGTTAGGCATTCAGCTTGGGTTGCAAACTTGGTTCTAGTAAGGAAAAAGAATGGTGAAATCAGGTTGTGTGTAGATTTTAGGAACCTCAACAGAGCATCAGAAAAGGATAATTATCCAATACCTTCACTGGATGAAGTTCTTCAGATTGTCAATGGTTCTTAGATGATGTCTTTCTTAGATGGCTATTCAAGATATAACCAAGTCATGGTGCAGTATGAAGATAGGCATAAGACTGCTTTCACCACCAAGTGGGGCACTTTTTCCTACAAAAGAATGCCCTTTGGACTGATCAATGTTGGAGCCACCTTCCAGAGAGCCATGGACATTGCATTTAAAGACATAATTGGTAAGTACATAATCATTTATATGGATGATTTGATAGTGTTTTCCAAGAAGAGAGGTGATCATATTGCAAATTTGTGTGAAGTGTTCCAGAAGTGCAGAGAGTTTGGTATATCTCTTAATCCAAAGAAATGCATCTTTGGAGCTACAGAGAGAAAGTTATTAGGACATGTTATTTCAGCGAAAGGAATTGCCATTGATCCAGAATGAGTGGAAGCTATACTCAAGATCCCACCACCTACTAGTAAGAAATAAATGAAGTCATTATTTGGTAAAATCAACTTCGTAAGGAAATTCATCACTGGATTTCCTGAGATAGTCAAGCCACTGAATGCAATGTTGAAGCAAGAGGCCAAAGTTGAATGGAATGCAGAAGCGAAAGAATCATTTGTAGAGATAAAGAGGGCTATTGTTGAAGCTTCGGTTTTGGTAAGTCCAGATTATGCTAAGCCATTCTATATATATTTGTTTGCTTCTGATCACTCCTGTGCTGCTATGTTGACTCAAAAGTCTGACCAAGGGAATGAACACCCTATAGCATTTATGAGTGCACCACTAAAAGATGCAGAGTTAAGATATCCAAGTGTGGAGAAGCAGGCTTATGCCTTGGTAGGGTTGTGAAGAAATTTAGACACTATATTCTCAGAAACAAGGTGTTTGCAATAGTTCCTGATCCTACATTCAAACTGCTATTGATGCAAAATGAGTTAGGGGAATGCAGAGCTAAGTGGGTAACCATGTTACAAGAGTATGAAATTGAGATTCAGCCCATGGATCTAGTAAGAGGGAAAGGAATTACAAGGAAAATGGCAGAAGTAGGCCCTAATCTTGCAACCCAGCATTAGAATCTTGAGGATGTCTCTCCTGGCGAATGGTATGATGATATTGTTCATTATCTATTGAATCAGAGATGTCCTAACCATCTTAATGTAGTACAAAGAAGGGCCCTATGCTTGAGGAGTGACAATTTTATGTTGAAGGGATTTGCTTTATATAAAAGGAATCATGAAGGCATATACCTGAGGTGTTTAGGACAACAGCAAGCTGAGAGGGTCATGACTGAATTTCATGATAGATATGGTACTGGCCATGGATCTGCACATTCTACTACAAACTAGATTCTAAGGGCTGGTTATTATTGGCCTACATTGTTCAAGGATACACACAGTCATGTTAGAACTTTCCATGTGTGCCAGACTGCAGCAACCAGGGAGAAGTATGCAACTCTTCAACTTTAGCTAGTCTTTGAGGTAAAACCTTTTGCACAGTGGGGGATGGACTTCATAGGTTCCATCAATCCACCTTCTTCTGCTGGTCATAAGTATATTCTCACCATTATTGATTACTTTACACGATGGACTAAAGCTCTTGCATGAAAACAATGTACTTTTGAAGTGGTAATAGATTTCATTGAATCAGGTATTATCAATCGCTTTGGATGTCCTTTATCTTTAGTTTGTGATAATGGTCCTGCATTTGTATCATTGAAATTTTACAATTGGGCCTTTGATCATGGGATTATAATAAAATTTGCATCTAATTACTATCCACAGGGTAATGGGTTGGCTAAGTCTTCCAATAAAAATCTCTTAACAGTCATCGTAAGTTACTAGAGAAAAATCCTAAGGATTGGCACACTCAACTTAGATTTGCTCTATGGGAAGATCGCACCAAACAAAAGACTTCCATAGGGACCTCCCCTTATCACCTTGTATATGTCCCAGAACCAGTGTTTCCCATCCAGTTGAGAATCGCCACTTTACAGTTTATTAATGAATATTATGATGAAGATAATAGGCATGAAGCCTGCTTGCAAGAGTTGTTACACTTTGAAGAAAAAAGAGATGAAGCCTTAGAAAAAATTGCTAAACATCAAGGTGTAGTCAAAAGGTGGTTTGATAAAAGAGCTAAGGTAAAAGCCTTTCAGATTTTTGACTTGGTTCTCTACTGGGATAAAGCCCATGATCATAAGGGGGAGCATGGAAAATTTGACAAACTTTGGCTTGACCCTTACCAAATTTTAGAAATCTTGGGAGATAATGCTTTCCATTTGAAAACTCTCACTGGGGAGGATATCCCAATACCTATCAATGGGAAATATTTGAAGCACTATTTCCAGTCTTGAGTTGTTTTTAGCTCTGTCCTTGTACATAATTAGAGTAGGTTTTTCTTTCTGCTTTGCTTTGGTTAGAGTAGTTCTGCTTTGGTTTTTCTTTTCTTTGGCTAGTTTAGGTTTGCTTTCAGTTTGGTTTTTTAACTCTGCTCTTGCTTTGGAGGTCTTCTTGTTTTCTTTTGGATGTGTTTCACTTGCATAGCAAATATTCTTTTGTCTGGGATTGTTCTGAGTATTTCCTTGATGAACTTTAATCCTATGCCTTGAAAGGATGGTTGAAGTCTTTGTTATTGTCATGCAGTCTGAATGTCTGATTTAAAGATGATGGGTCACTGGTTTGATTTGAATTTGAAGTATTTTGAAATCTTATATCTTTTATACATCTTAAAAATCTTGAGGTTGCTGTAGGATCTTTGTGAGGTCTTGTCAGGTGAAAAATCTTATTTCTACTTCAATGCCACTATGGTTCTTAGCCCTGAGTGTGAACTTCATTGTTCATGGGTTGAAAAGAAAAAGTGAAAAGAAAAGGATATCAAAAGAAAATAAAAGTGAAATATTGAAAATCAAAAGAATGAATTCAACTTATCACGGGTATCTAAATATCTCTATCGGGGCTATGGACACCTAGCTGGAAATAGAGATATGTTTGGGAGAATCACAACGATAACCTCATCAGGGCTATAAACGCCTGACTAGCAGCGAGGCTCTATCCAGGTTTCTCTTGAAGCTAGAATCTTTACGTAGCCTATCCTAACTGAACTTGGTTTCTGCGGTAGCTCAAGGAGGGAAATGAACTTATGTGCACACACTTGGATTTTTAGTCTATGGAAGGTTCAGTCCACCTTTGGTTTTGATTCTTTGATCTTGCGTTTTGATTTTTTTGTCTGATAGTGAGATCAAAACTAGAGATTCTGGGTTCATGATTATTGTCCATCATCAAATGCTTTGGAGCATTTTCCCAGGAGAGTCGCCATTTGTTGTGCAATTTTTGCACACATGCCCTACTGAAAGTAGGGACCCTCTTTTGCCTTCGCTTTTGTGTTTTTCCCCCTTTTTTTTTTGGATTTGTGTTGCCTTGGCATGAGTTTAAAGTGTTCATCTTTCTTTCCTAAGGGTTTTCCCTAAGTTACACGTTGAAAATATTATGTTTTGAGCTAGGTTCAGGTTTTGGCCTTGGTTCAGGATTTTCCGCCTAGTTCGAATTTTCCCGGATCCCGCTTAAGTTCTGGATCGACCTATTTTACACTACAGTTCAGAGAATTTGGGTCTTCACGGAATTCCTCCTGGGCCAGATTTTTTCGAACTTCTGTCTGGCCACCGGATTTCTGAACTTGACTAGTTTTTGGGGATTCTTTCCGTTATGCTTTATTGTTGGCGCCCTGATGAGTTGTGATATTTGATCTCATTGTGCTTTGGTGTTTTAGTCTTGCTTGGGGTTTGAATTTCTGTGTCTCGAGCTTTCTCTATACGTTCATGGTTGAGATCTAGGGTTTCATGCTTAGGGCATTGTTATTTCTTTTCGATTTGCTTTCGATTGGGCCTAGAATTCAAGGAACATCTGTTGAGGGTTCAGGTTAAGCTAGTTCCATGCCCAGGGTCCTCAAATTTGTGACCTTCAGTCAATTTGAGTGAAGTCGAGGCCGATGTTCACATTTTCCTCCAGCTTCGAGATTTTTCATCCGTCCCGAATTTTCCCAGTTTCTCTCATTTCCCCGGAGTTCATGCAGTGATTGTCATTTTCGCAGAAATCAGGTCCGACCAGAATTTTCCATATTTTCTGGGAACCTTGGTGAAACTTGGAATTTGAATGAATTGGGTGATCCTAATGATAAATTCTTATGGTTCCATGTTCTAGATTGGTAAATTACACAGTGATTATGCATTCTTTATTCATTTTTAATGATCTATTATTGGTTTTGTGCTTATTTCGCCAAAATCTTCCTAGCCTGGATTCTACGGTTGGCTTGAAATCCTAGACTGTGAGGATTGCGATTTGGTGATGCTTCTGGGTTGATTTTAATCTATTTTTGAATTTTTTTGGATGATGGATATATTATTGATGTTAGGCTAATTCTTCATACTATACTAGATGTTTTTAATGGTGTTTTATTGAGTGCAAGCTAAGTCTAGCATGGTGGCAGCTGGAAGGAGATGAAATTTAATGAGGAAACTCAAAATACAGTTTCTCCACCCCTTGTCCGACTTGGAGGTGCGCTCAGGATATGGATAAAGGAAGCAGCTAATATAGGGCTACATTAAAATTTGTGCCTTGATTCAAATTGCATTGAAGATCCCAAGCCGACCTGGATGAGTTCTTGCATTTAATGAGTAATTATCCTATTTTGAATTCTCCTTGGGCTGACCTGTTTTATGGTCATTATTATTGTAAACATTTGTTGAGGTCGACTTGTTTTATGGCTATTTTATGATTGTATATCGCTTGTTGGGCCGACATGCTTTGGAGGTTCCTATAAATTGGGAATTTTGCCTCATTTGTAACATATACATAGACATAGATAATTTTGCTACAAGAGTGAATTAGGTAGTAGAGAAGAATTAGAAGTTAGTCAATTTCTGAGCAAGTGTTGTAACAAAACATTGGAATTGCTGCTGAAATTTGATGATTCAATACAACTGAGGACATTGTGATTTTCTGGTGATCTCTTTTGTGTTGACTTATCTTGCATGGTTCTTATGATTCTATCTTTCAAATTGCTCAAGGTTGTTAGATTTAGATTTAGGTCTGATTCAATGGTGTTTATGATTTGATACTTGAAGTGTTTGCAACAATCCCTGGTCCATACTTTTTGCAGCTAGCTAATTGGTAGTTGCTTTGCAAAGTTAGCTTGGACTTTTATATTCATTGTGCTTAGTTCGATTGTGGAGATTTATTCATTTCAATTGCAATTAGGTTGTCTTGGATGAATGTTCATGGTCTGAAAATCTTTAATGCCTTAGAAGATTGCACTGTTTCTGTAAGATTGTAGATTTATCTTGGTCAAGCAGGAATTAGTTTATGAGGGATTGGTCCATTTCAAGTATTTCATCATTTGCATTGTTAATCTTAGGACTAGTTAAATTTAGGAATCTCTTTGAAACCCTAATATTTTGTTATTTCTTTATCATTTGAGTTAGATTTAGGATTGAAGTATCATCACATTGCTAGATTTGATAAGTTTATGATCCAGTCTTTGCTTGTAGTAAGGTCCCATTGTGATTACCATCATTTTCACATTTATCACTGAGTTGTTTATGCATTGTCAAGACCTGACATTAGAGACCTTGGGGTTATCTCTTGAGGCTTGCTGATAGAGATTTACCTTTCAAGAGAGATGGGGTATTTGTATCTTGTCTGAGTTGTTGTTGTGTAGAAAACATCATCAACAGGTTGAAGGTTTTGAAATCTTTGAAACTTCAGGCTTTGGTTCTATGGTTCGAAGTTTCGACAACCATGCAACATTATGGACTTATCTTTCCTTTCAAAGGCATCATCATTTGACATCTCATTGAATGCTATGTACGAACTAAACTGGAGTTGTCTTTTTCAAGAATTTCCAAAAACATGCAGGTTTAAAGGCTATATTTTGAAGGAATGAAATTGAATACCGCATTTAAAGCATTTCCTATCAAAAATAATGACATAAGTGGGTGGAAAATTTTTACTCAGACATTTAGCCTTCATTCTCGTTCTTTGCCAGGGACAGTACTTCTCAAGTGCAAACATTCTTTTTGCTCAGAAATTTAGCCTATATTCTCATTCTTTTCCAAGGCCAACACTTCTCAAGTACAAACATTTGTTCTCCATGAATTTGCATTCATGCAGAGTGAACGTTAGGTCGGTGTAAGGGATACGACACTCAGACCGTTTAAGTTAGAAGAATTTTGGGCACACCTAGAGAGGGATGACAAGTCTGAGATGGATATAAAACTCTTAGAAAGTGGGATAGCTCATGTTGGAGGGTTTCTAGAAGTTGTGTTGAGTGTGGACTTGATAAGTGCATGTGCGAGAAGGTACATTTCGCAGACACATGAAATTAAAGCCACATATGAGATTGTAATTATAGAGATTTCTCCTAAAGCTATTTCCCACACACTGGGGATTCTAGAAAAGGAACTTGTAGAAGGAATGTCTATCATAGTGGTAGGTGAATTTTTCAAATCGAAAAAAGACTGGTGTAAGAACTCCATGGCCAAAACCTGGTTGAAGTCTGAAAAGAAAGGTAAGTCGCAATTGTTGAGTAAACTCAAAAGAGTGGATTTTAAGGGAGAAATTGCAGATGCTATTGCTTTATGGCACCACATTATTGGGAATGCACAAGTTGAGTTATTTGAGGATTGGATGTGTCGGTTTATCTTGATAGTCTGTGATGAGAACATTTTTATTGATTGGTCTAAAGTTATTTGCTTCCATTTGAATGAGCAATTAATTAATTTCCATAAGACTGCTACTTTCTTTATGTGTTCTTGCCTGACGTACATTGTAGGTAGTTAGAGGTCCTTTTGACCTAGGTTGGAGCCCCAAGGAACCCAAACTTCTGATATGCCTGTGTATAAACACTTTCCTTAGTTCACTAAACAATTTGGAATGGGTGATTTTTGTCATGTTAATGATGCATTTTTAATGGAGGTCGTGAAGAAGCTAGATGGAAATCCATAAATGTTCCTTTCCCCTGAATCAATTTCTCTTGTATCAAAATTTGGGTTTTTATATCCAAATTGATAAGTTTTCCTATCTAGGAATAGGGGGTTTTGAGAAAGCCCCATTTAAATTACCTCGGTACCCTGAATATTTACTAATATTTTTGGAAGTTTTTCAACAAAAGGCCATGGTTAATAGTAAGTATACGAACATGGGGAAACGAGGGTATGTATTCCCATTGGAGACCCTTTATTTTATGTGAAAAACAAACCAGATGGTCAGGGGAGCTAAAGGAATTCTCAAGGAATATAACCTCTAGAATCTATCTATGAGAGCTAATTTTGATAGTAAGGGTTTTTTGAAGCAAAAGCTCTATGGAGGGAGCTTATATCGGCATCACCCATCTATCAAAAATTTATGGGAAGATTGTGTCAATGAGAATGGAGTTTTGAGAAGAGATTATATAAGGCTAATGCTAAAACAAATACATACTTTCAGTCTGGCATTTCACATTCCTGAAAATGTAGCCGAAGATTCAACAATCATAGATCCTGCATATGAAAAAGTGCCTGATAAATCCCACCCTAGGGTTGATTGGAGCCAAAGTGAAATTTTAGATATGAGGGTGTGTGTTGCCCCAGTGCTTAAAAGAACCTAGGACTGGTTGGATGGGAAATGGCAGTAATTTGTTGGTCCTGTTCAGGAGCCTAATTCATCATAGAAGAAGGAACAGGGGTCTACGTAAGCATCTAATGCATGTGTATCATCAGGGAAACCCTCCATTAGGTCCTCTAGTGAAAATTATCATCCAAGAGGTGATGGTGATAGGCTTGAAGAAATAGTCAAGTTGAAGAGCATCTGTGAACAAGACAATGTGCTTTCTCCTACCCCTAAGAAGAAGACCAATCAACAAAATCTTGTGGCTAGAGATTCTGAAGCTATCTTTCAATAGATTGTTGAATAAATATATGTCCTTTGTCTGAATTTACCTCTTCTCTGGTTGATAATCCACCTTTCACTCCTAGTGCTCCTAAAGAAACTATTAGTGGAAATGAAGATTTTGATCTAGTAGTAGCCTCCCTAGGATGGCTGAAAAAAGTAGTGAAGAAGAAGAGAAAGCATATTCCTACAATGATAGCTGGAGTGGATACAGTTGCAAAGTTACTTCAAAGCTCTTCAAAACCTAAGAAAGCTAGGAGGATGTCAAGGATGGTGACTGCTAGTACTTCTAGAAATCCATTGTTAGAAATTGCTGACCCTATCAAGGATTTAAATGAAGATGAAATAACAGAGGCAAAATACAAAGTCAGACATGTTGATATGGGGCCTCCAACACTGGAAGGTGATGTGTACCATGCCAATTATTCAGTCAATACCTTGATTAAAATAGTGAAAGAACAGAGGAAAGAAAATATAAAATTGCAATCTCAAGTCCTCGCATTGAGTAACTTTATTTCTTCCATGGCCACTCCTCCTACATTTGATGAAGCCTCAAATTCTTAGGTAGAGGGCATCGATGTGCTCACCATAGAGAAAATTAAAAAGAATTTGAGCTATTCTAGATTTTCTTGTGAAGGGATCAATAAAATATCTCAAGAGGCTATCTTCTTTTTGAATAAATTTGTCCGCTTTTACACTCGAGTTGTTAACAAGAGGAAGGAATTAGTAACAAAACTTCAATAGGTCATAAAATATCAAACTAGTCTCTATGCGCTCTCTCAGGAAATGAAAGAATTGAACTCTATGGATCTAAAGATATTAATTGGTGAGAAAATTGTTAATAATCCTAAGGAGCTAGACCCTTCCTGGTCTGATTCATTGGAATGGAAATTGAATATGTATGATAATCTAGTGAAGGAAATTAATAACACACTTGATCAATATTATGAAATGTTGGTGGAAATTAAAGAAGATTGTAATATTCTGGGAGTGGAAATTTCTGATGAGTTTGATGAAAGGATTCTAGATATAAGAGAGTTCTCTCTGAAGTTTAGAGGGATATTCAATAAAGAACTAGTTGATCCTACTATAGTGACATGGGAGTCCTCGAAACTCAGTGGAATGCAAATCCACCTGAAGACTTATAAATCTAGAGAAGAGAAAAGATCTCAGAGGTTGGTTGAGTCTGAAAATACTTTGGGTAAATGGAGAACCAGGTTACAAATTACTACAACACCAGGGAGCAAGGACATTATTGCAATTTTCACCAAGTACCAGGAATACAGGAAAAGATTAAAGGCATAGGAGGTGTTACTGAAGGAGGAGGCATAAATAATTGAAAGTGAAGGAGTCAGTGTTGGGAGTGGAACCAATGTTTAGTTTTTAGTTTTATGTTATTTTCTTTAATTTGTCTCTCTTAATATTTTAAAGACTTTTTATTTTAATTTCTAAAATGGTTGTCTTCAAGAAACCGTTATCAAGACAAAAAAATCTCTACTATTTTTATTTCTTTTCTATTATTTCAATAATGAAAGACAATGGTGAAGTTCATGCATGCATAATCTTTAAGTTATAGTGTGTATTGTGTGGATTTATTATGCTTTTGCTGAGTAGTTTTCTAGTGGATTGTTTATTATTGGAATGGTAGATTTTTGGTTAGTTTCATTGTTGTGGAATGTTTATCTATGAATAAATATTTTATGGTGATGGATGCATAAGGATTTATCAGTATAATTTAGGTGATTTGGCAGTTTGAGCTTTTATTGTTTAAGTTGTGTGGATGCCTTTATAAGTTATTTATGTTGAACTGTTAGCTTTTGTTAGCTTATAACTTATAAGTTATGGATGTTGAACTGTTAGCTTTTGTTCAAGGAATGGATTAATAATATTCCTTTATGTTATTTATCAAAGATTGTGTGAATGGAAATGCAATAGGAATTTATAAGTAGTGTGATAAGTGTTGTTCTTTAAAAATGATACAGAATCACATATCAAATTCAATACCATGGAATATAATATAAAATATAAAATATCGCAATTTCATGGAATACAACATAAAATATCATCAACTACAGTTTGGAATATGATTCATGAAGTACAATATAAAATAAAATATCATGAAGTGCAATGACTCAAAATTTCATTGAATACAATATAAAATATCATCAACTATAGTATGGAACAATGGAAACGGATCCATGAAGTGCAGTATAAATACCTAAAAGCTACTAATTCTCTTCCATTTCCCAAATGGAGTCAAGGTCCTCAATGGAACATTCATCATTAGATAAAGTAAAAGAGTTGTCTTGAATTTGATTCCAAGTCTGCTCTTCATTTTCTTTGGCCTGTGTCTCAAATTCAACATTCATTGTGTGATTTGTGTCAATTTATGTCCTAGTCATACTGCCACTGCCACCAGTACCAACATTTGGAATTAGAGTGTTGCACAACCCGGTCCTTCTTCTTTCACATGTGGACCTCCAGATTGCGAGTGCCCTTTCAAAAGGAAAATTAAAGAAATTATACACAGTTCCTTTCAACCTCAAGCAATTTTCCAAATTCTTGTCTAGTTTGTTTCTTAACTTTGATTTCAAAAACCCCAATGTACTGAAAACTCTCTCATCCTCCATCGACCCCAATATCATTGTTTGACATAAATCAACAAGTTTGAAATATTTTGATATTGAACCACACAATATTTCACTCTGGCTTAAGTTTTTCCAAACCTTTTTTATTGATCTCGGTTCAAAGCCCTTCTCCTTGCCCATGGATTTATACTGGTCCCTCATATCTATTGAAAATCTCCCAAATTGTTTTCTAAGCTTAGCTTCATTTAAAATTCCTTCTATTTTGTTCTCATCATATGTTACACTTTTCAAAAATTGTTCAATCAATATTTTTACTTGATCATGAAAATATTTTGGGTTCTCTTGGTTTTCCCAAAATTGAGGATACACAATACCCATGGCTTCAAGTATTTCATGTCGAGGGAATCTTTCATGTATCTCCGAGGAAAGAGATTTTGCAATTTCCTTCAAATTATCACAAACAGATTTAATAATGCCTTTAAAATATTCCTCCTTAATAGCTACTTCTCTGTTAGAGCACCTGGATGTCTTACAATGGTACATTGGTATCTCATATCCATGTACACAGATACATAAGTGCCCTCTTGAATTAAACTATAAATAATTATTAGGATTATTCAAATAAGTAATTTTCTGCCACATGAAATAATTTAGGCCATCTTGTGTTAGATCTAGATATAGATGATCAAGGGCCAAGCATGTATGTTTATGTAGATTGGCATACTCATTAATATACATAGTTCTATCTTGGGATTTCTTCACAAGATTGTTCATCTCATCCAGCATGGGGAGAAGACTAGCTAAATTCAAGAGTGTCTCTATATCGCTTAACCTATGTAAGAGGTGAGGAGCTTTGTCTACTATGTTGTGATGCTTGTACATCACTTCAATCAAGGATTGATATTCTGAAAGAACTCATTGCACTGGTCCATGCAGAGAGATCCATCTGGTATCAACATCCTTGAGAATCTTGTTTCCTAGTGTTATTCCCTCAACAAAAAATTTAAATTCTGCTAAACGTTTGGGACTTCGGTAGAAGTATGTGTGGATCTCACAGACTAGATTTTCAACTTTTGATACTGTAGGAAACTTGCTTACAATTTTGAATGATAAATTCATTTTGTGGGCCATGCAGTGAATGTCAAGCATGTATGGTGCACAAGTAGTTTGTAACTTTGTGCAAACAATGGTCCTTTGACCTTGCACAATTCCAAAGTAAGATTGTATGGTACATCTAAGTTTTTGGAATTTTGATGGCCTCTGAGTCTCTTCACCACCTTGAGAAGCAGTAGGAGCCTTACCACCTTGAGGAGTGGTAGGAGTCTAAGGAGCGATGGGAGCCTTACCACCCTGAGGGGTGGCAGGAGCCTTACCCTTGCTATCTGAGTCGCTTGACATATTGATCTCACTTCGAATAAAAACTAGAAAAAAATGTCTTCTTGTTTAAGGACAGAGAATATAGATCCCATTCCCTACTCAATATCATCTTTAAGACTAAAGCAAGAATGGAAAAGAGATAAAGAAACCTTATTATTATAATACTATGAAGAAATGATCACTCACCTTTAAGTCTACATTTTCAGCTTTCATTGACTTTCAAATCAAGAAGTAGAACCTCAGAACTAAACAAAATGTGTAAGAATAAATGACACTTTCGATTGTATTTATATCAATCCATATTTGGTGAATTCCGTGGGATTTTTAAATGCTATTAAAAAATTGGCGAATCTTGCATGCTTATACAATGATTCGTTGTAATTTTCAAGGAAAAATGTGTCCTCAAATGTAATTATTGTTTAATTTTATTGGAGAAATAGGTCTTCATAAGCAACTATTTATAAATTTTAATTGGCGAAATGGGTCTTCACAAGCAACTTTTTGTAAATTTTAATTGGTGAAATGGGTCCTGATACAATGTCGTTTTAATAGTATTGGCGAATATGTAGGTGTTTTATTACATGCTTTCGGGATTCCATGAGAAAATATTATTCGGTGCATTTGAAATGCGTAGTTTGTTATGGCGAATTTATTTCTTAAATATGCCTCATAAAAATAATAATTGGTGAATGGACATGCATTGGACCAATAGTTCATAAAATCCGGGCGATTTGGACACCCTGTTGGGTGCGAGAAATTCACAAATTTTGACTTGGTCGATTCCTAGAATTCGCCAATTGGTGAATATTTTCCACTAAAGTTTTCCATGTACTTCACTTGTATAAGAACAATCATTTGAAGAACTAATTTATTTATCTACATAAAGATTCTTCTTTTTACCATAATTTCTCCTTTTATATTTGGAAATTTCTTGACTTCTAGAACTATCTCCCTTTTAATTTTCATTTAATGACATTTTGAGGCATAATGACCTATTTTACCATAGTTCAAATATTTGAAAGGAAACTTACCTTTATATTTTCTAGTTCCCTTCTTCAATATTCTAACAAAATTTGATTCTTCTTCATTTTAACTGGTATCAGGTTCTGAATCATCTTCAATCTTCTTGATTTTGGAAGTCTTGAATGCTGCTTCACTCTTTGTTGAGCTTGTTCTTTCATTTCTCATTTCATATGTAGTTAGAGACCCAAACAATTCATCCATAGAGAACCTATCTAGATATTTAGCTTCTTCTATTGCAAAAACTTTAGAATCAAATATTTGTGGGAAAGACCTCAAAACCTTCTTTACAACAACCTTATCTTCAATATTGTCACTGAGAACTTTGATTGCATTCATTACCTCATCTACCCTGAGCAAGTATGTTGCAATATTTTCTTCATCCTTCATCTTAAGAGTCTCAAACTTTCCTCTATGAGTTTGCAATTTTAATTGTTTGACTTTATCATCACCCTCATATATATTGTTTAGTTTCTCCCAAACTTCTTTGGAAAAATTACAATGCATAAATTTTACTAATTTTGAGTTGGTTAGATGACATAAAATAGAATTTTTAGCTTTGGCATTGTTTTTACAAGCTTTCTTATCAATAGAGTTAATGGGAGGAGTTGCTAGTGGTTTGCAGCCATCTACAATAGATTGTCATACATCAAATCCAAGAGAGGTCAGGTAAGTATCCATTCTAATTTTCTATAAAGTATAATTAGTTCCATAAAAAAAGGTGCTTTGTTTGAATAAGATACTTCTTGTCTAGCCATGGTGTTCTTGAAACTAGATCTACCTCAAGTTGTTAAACTTTCTTCAAGGAACCTTGTGCTCTAATACCAATTGTTTAAAAAACACCAATACATTGAGAGGGGGGATCAATGTATGAATTTTTTTACCAAGTTAAATTAGTGGACAAGATTTAAGGTCACAAAAAAACATAAATCACAAAAAAGACACCAGATATATGTGGAAAACCCAATGTGGGAAAAACCATAATGAGAGTAGCTGCTAGGATCTACTATCCTAATCCAACCTCACAATAAAAGATATTGCATATATTTTGTAAGCACCAAATTACAAGTACATCAACACCCAAGACAATGTTTTAAGGCACCAATCTTCAAGTACACTGCACGCCTAAGACAATTTTTTGAGGAACCAATATTAAGGTACACTGCACACCTAATTGAGCACCAACTCAATCTTTCTAAGGTACTAACCTCTATAACATTACAAATTCATATATGTTGATACTAGTTCTTCTTCAACCTGAAATGCACCTTTTCAAATTCATTAATTTGGACTCTCTTCATCTTCTCTACACTTATTTCACTTCACCATTACCAAGATCATCATCTTGGTAACTTTTGAACTCTATCACCATATAATCTGCCATACCTGAAAAAATAATTCAATTTAGTAACCTTTATGTACTCAAATGATCTCGATTTACATCTCTTCTATACATATGATATGTCAAAGTTCTATATTTAACAACCACTCATGCCACAATTCTAACCACGATAATAACTATTTCAATAGTTACACAAACCCTAATTGCTTTATAGTCCCTTTAAACCATCACTTTTATGATTTTTTAGAAATACATTTAAATCAGCTTCATCTATGTAATTCCCCATCAAATTTTAACTTCAGGAAGTATTTGTTACCACACTTTGAACATTAGCGATTGATCTTTCCTTTACCACCATGATCTGATGGTCTTTGTTTAGTAAACTACATCTTTAAAATGTGACCATTAGATCAAATCTCCTTTGAATTAGCTTTGTTGATCTATATTGTATACCATATGCTTAGTGCATTTTTTCTTTGTGCTTGAAGAATGATATATGTGATGTATAGGAGCTATGCAATGCAATGAGTGATTTCCACTTGTTATAATTTCACATTCTTGCAGAGCCAACATAGGGATCGACCATCCTTTCCATGAAATAGCAAAAAAAAATTGATCTTCACCTCCAATGCACACAGTTGATCTTCATTGCACTGCTTTTGCTTAGCATGCTTTAGCTTTGTGCTTTTAGAATGAAATATGTGATGCATATTAAATATGTGATGCAATATATGACTACCACATGTCATCACACTGATCATTAGTGTGCATTTCACATTTTCTCATAATGCTCAAAAATTTGGAAATGTGATGCATAGAGTCCTTGTACTACAATCATCTTTGGAAATTTGTCACTATTTCACATCATCATAGTTTCATCCATGTCAGAGTGGATCAAAATAGTGATTCCTTGACAAGCGTTGATCTCTACTATATCTTGTGGCGATCATCAATCTTTAAAAAGTAGAGAGTCTTATGCTTGGTCCCACCAAACACATGGTGAGATTATGTGATTCTATAGCCAAGAGATGACATTAGCTATAAAGACTTGTAGGCACATGAGAACTTCCCAATCTTCAATCTCTGATCACCACCATTGATCAAGCTATTCTAAAAAATTAGGCATCAGACTTCTGAAAAATTAAAATTTCTACATACTCCATCAAGTTGATAATCACAAGGATGAAGGGGTTGGTAAAACAATGACCTGTAAGGCTTAAGTCATAACTTAAGTGAAAATTCACCACCTATTTCTAGTCAATCATAAAAATAGAAACATCTATGAACATCATGACTGAAATCCTTAGGGTTTTTCTACAAAACCCTAGCTAGACCAAAGAGTAGAAATAAATCATTTATGAGATCAACTCTTTTCACTAGAACTTGCAAAATGTACATCTAAGATGTACTCAAAAAACCCATATCAACTTTTCTATATGATTCCTTTTCAACCTTCTGAAATTTCCTGCATCAAGACTAAGTAGCATCTATGCAAATTTTGCAATATTCCATGATAACATTTACAGCTTTTTAGGACTTCCATTACAACTACAAACACAATTTTTGAGCTAGTCAATTGAAATTAATGACCATTATGGCTACCCTTTGACATCAATGAAAACAATTCCAAGAAAAATAGGTCCTCCAAAGTGGATTCCTACCTCCACAAATATATCTTACAATTCTTACATGTCACCTTCCATGTAGGATGCCACCTCACTAGTAGGTCCCATAAAGTAAACAAAATTTGGGTAGAAAAATAAACATTAGGAAATAAATAATTAACACCTAATAATCAAATTAATGCTAGGAATCTAAGGTTGAGTCACCCTAATCCAACAACTAGCATTTCACAACATATAGGGATTCTAAAATAATTCCTAGCTCAAATCTAGGTTCACATAAGGTCAAATATGACACATACCGTACTCGATTCTAGTTCAAACAAGGAATAGATAGGAGGTCCAATGTGGCATCTCCAAATTAACCACTATTATGGAATAACTTAACCTATATAGCCAAGTGGAGAAATAACCCTGTACTTGTAACCATTCAACATACTTGAAGGTTAATTGTTCAATATATATAGCCGAAGCATAACATAATCACCCAACAAGGTCCAATAGCATAACACATAAATAACATCTATATATAAATCATTCTTTTTGACCATCAATAATCAAGTTTATATTTAAAAACAACATATATAATGAACATCACTAAACTAAAGTAAACTGATATATCCAAGCATAAAATATACAAATTTCCAACAATTGACATGTTGAGGAACCTCATCTCAAACATGTGATGGTTCATACACAACATTTAGAGCCATTAAAAAATCACCATAATAATAATGAGGAAATGGTGAATTTGAAACATCGATCTCACATTAACAAGATGCAAAATGGAGGGGCACTACGTCCTCCCCCACTAAATTTAGGCTTATTCCTAGAAGCCTACACAAAGAAAGGATGGGTACACCTAGTACATGATCCTTCAAACACATCATACTCACAATATCAACCCTCTATGCTCTCAGGAAGTCTAGGCGTCAAACACACAACAAAAATCTATAAATGTGTACAAGGCAAGTGACCACCTACCACTAGGTGCATAACCATCTTAGAGATCACCACACTACCTTCAAAAACTACCCACTACAACCCTTAGAAATAATTGGATATTGGGTCCAACAACACACATGTCTAGAGGCAACACTATCTCACCTCCATGCTCACCAAGATCATGCCTCACTTCCAACTATGGCACTCACCATGAGGTTCTCTCTCGAGTACCACTTGGGGAAAGCAAGGATTTCCTAAGTACACTAACTTCTCAATTTGAAACTAGGAACAACATAAGGGTTCTTAAAGGGAAGAATATAGGAAACTACCTTTGTAAAAGGCACTCCCAAATAATGATCCTTGGAAACCCAAAAAGTTACACAACAACCACCAATGAAGCAAATGAACACTAAGAATAGGAGAAAAACTAAGATTTTCACTATCACGGTGCTCAACTATGACCCACCTAATGGTTAAAAAACCCTGAAAGGTAATGAAATCATGATAAAAAAGGAAACCAACAACCACCATAGGGCTCAAACACTATGCACTCTAACAAAATAATACACAAGATAGACAATTCCTCAAACCAAAACTACATCTTCTTCTAGACTTAAGCTAGGGACACCACTAAAAAATTGAGTAACTCTTAAAACCACTAGGACAACATCAAATGGAAACTTAAAAAGGGTATACATATATAATATAATAAAATAAATGTAATATTATATGATAAGTAGGAGGTATTTTCCACAGCATGTCAAATTATGATATTGCTATCAAGATTCAACCGTGTAGTTTTATAGGTCAAACTCATTGACCCATGGTTCATGAGTAGTGATTCACAAGAACCCATCTCTCATGATAATGAATGCTTAACTGAGCACTCATTGTATCTAGGTGATGCTCACAGAGGTGAAGCATTAGGCCTTCAGAGGATGTCACCCATCCCAATACTACTCCAACTCAAGCGTGCTTAACCATAGAGTTTTCCAAATGGTTAAGCCCACTTGGCTTGCAACATAATTTTCAAAACCTTTAGCAAGTGTTGTGCCTTATTAATCATGAGCCCCTTTAGCTCATCAATTGATAACTAGGAGGTATTTTCTAAGTGACAAATTGTGATATTGCTATTAGGATTCAACCGTGTAATTTTATAGGCCAAACTCATTGACCCATTGTTCATGAGTAATGGTTCACAAGAACCCATCTCTGATGATAATGAATGGTCCACTTATCACTCATTTCATCTAGGTGATGCTCACAAAGGTTATGCACTAGGCCTTCTCAAGAGGTCACCCATCCCAATACTACTCTATCTCAAGTGTGCTTAACCACAAAGTTTTACCCAATGTTAATCCCACTTAGCTTGCAACCCCATTTTCAAAACCTTCTATATTCTATAACCTTTGTGTATTGGAATGATTTGCATTTACATCTCCACTATGCACATGATATGTCAAAGTTCTATATTCAACAACCACTAACACCACCATTCTAACTGTTGGAATTGTAAATATCTGATATTTTCACAGGTTTTCCATTCATAATTTTCCAATTAAGTGCCTTCTTGAACACTTTCTGCCCATATTTTACCATGTTGCATCATATGTTCCATTGGGTCTTGCATTTTGTGCATTCTAGTTCCTATTGGCGTAGGTCCATGACTGTCTCCCTGACCCATTATATTTTTTTGTTAAAATCTTCTATTTTAGGTGGTCGGCAGGACTTTCTCATTGTCACGACAACTGGCGTTTGTCTATGGTTGGCTATCGATGTAACATCCATGTTGTTCCAGCGAAAGAGGAGGCATCTTCTAGCAGAGGTTTCATTGTCGGGGCGGTGCCTTATCGAACTCAATCTGTCTCCCCGACTTGTGCATATGGTAGTCTTCGGCGAGAGTTGGGTTATCGGCGGAAGGTCTTGGCGATTTCATTTTGTCTCGCCGACCCGCAAGTTTGGGATGCATATCGGTATAGGTTGGGCCGATTTCCGTAAGGTCTCGGCGAGTGACCTTCGGTCTTGCCAATGGAAGGTTTGGAGGATTCTTATTGGCAGGAGTGTGATCTTATCTCGGCGACTCATAGTGCATGGTGACTTTCAGTAAAGCAAAGAGCTCTCTACGTAAGGTCTCCCTGATTGTTGGATGTTATGGCAACATTCATGATGGGCACTCATCGGTGGGAGATACATAATGTCATAGCAACACTCAAGGATGGTTGTGAGCTTTTGGTATAACATTGGCACTCTATATGACCTCTCCCTGATACTTTATTGTCTTGGCGACTAGGAAAACAAATGGGGCCTTTCGGTGTAACAAAATGATGTCTACGTGAGATCTCCCCAATGGATGAAAGTCATAGTGTCGAGGGATACTCTTTGACTTTGGTGGGAGATACATAATGTCACGGCAACATTCAAGATAGATAGGGATTTTCAGTGAAGCAATGTGAAGTCTGCGAGAGGTTTTCCTAACATCACTAAGCTACGGTGACAGTTATTTCTGGTGTCAATTGTATGTTGAGTTAATTGAAAAGCATTGCTAGGTTGTCTCCAAGTTGATTCTTTCTGGTTGTTTAAATTGAAATAACAAGTTTATTCTCAGTTTATTAGTGCACATTTGCTGTATCTGTGTGATTAATTGACTGGTTCTCTCAAGTAGAGATTAAATCCTTTTCATTGGTCATAGTAATAAGGAAGATTCATCTGGATTATTAAAGTAGAGCTTAGTGGTCATAATCTTGCATGTTTATACAAGTTATGAATAGATCATATGCCATCAATTTGATTTTTTTCCAGAATAAGTTGCTCACTTCTGTTTCATCTGACTCCGCATACCCAACAAGGCACTAGTCTCTACAATTTCATCATTTGAATTCATTCAGTTTCTTTACATTTGTTTATTAAGCATTTTAGGATTTAGATCAGAAGATTGATATCAAGTTTGGTTTCGTTTGCTCACTACCATCTGCCATTGTGGACAAATCATTGTGCAAGAAAGATAATCATAAGTCAAGTTTACTTCATCCAGATAGGTACACCCGCCTAGGTTTGGCACCACTTGAAGAGTAGAAGGTTGAGTTCTCTTGACCTTGTCTGTTACCCTAAAATGTTGTGAAAGCTTGGCAACCTTTCGTGGTTCAAACTTGTGTTTTTGAGAGCTAACAAATTGGTGACTCTGCTGGGGATAACATCAGAAAATTCGGTTGAAGACCATCACATAGAGTCATTGAAGAAGAAGTTGTGATTTGAGAAGTTTTAGAAAGAGTGATTCCGCTGGGGAGAAAATCAGAAATTAATCATTTTCCTACTTTTGGAAAAGTAGGTGGCAACTCTGAAAAAGTTTGATGAAGAATGGAATTTGCATATGGAATGAATAACTACACAAATGTATATGGAAATTTTCACAATGGAGGTAATGCATATCATGCACAATAGAATATATACTCACCACAGCCACCTTATGGTTAGCAGTATGTGCCACATCATCATACACAATACAATGGTCCACCATATCAGCATCAGTATCCGCTTGGCGCCCCCCCTCATCAATACACAACAATGATCAGACAGTTTGATTTGGTAGGGATTCAATTATCCCCTTATCCAATGGATGGAAATTGGAGAGGTCTTGTTCCAAAGTTTACAGGGAGTGATGCAGTCACTACTGAAGAGCATTTAAGAAGTTTCAATGCATTCATCCAAGATTTGGATGTGCCATATGAAGATTTACACATGAGGCTATTCATGATATCACTTGTTGAAGATGTTAGGGATTGGTTCAACAACTTACCAGCTGTCTCTATTGATTCTCTCCAAGGATTTCAAGATTAATTCCTTGAGCAATTTGTGAACCCAAGTGTACCAGATGCTGCTCTTCATGAATTAATGCACATTCAAAAAGATCAAAGTGATACAATTTATTATTTCAATTGGAGATTCAATAAGTTGTAGAATAAAATACCTCCTGGATCAAATTTGCCAGATTTTGTAGCACTGAGTACTTATTTAAATGCATTTGATCCTAAGGTAGGGTATGAACTAAGAAATAAATTCCCAAGAGATTTGGCTGAAGCACAAAATATGGCACAAACAATTGAAAACAACAGGAAGGCTGCTGGTATAATCAGTAAAAGAGACAACCCTAGGGTTCCTCAACAAAGCAAAAATTATCAGTATAGATAGGAGATCACATACAGGAACGAAAGGCCGAGGTTGCATGGCATGCCTTATAATACAGATTGGAAGGACAACAAACCTATAACAGCTAGGCCTGGAAGCGAGGGAGCTCCTGATCCATTGAGCAAGAAAGGAACCTATATGGTAAGTAACAATTACTTTTGTGATTTTTGTGATAAGCCACATTCCCCAAATCATTGTGTTGTAGCCCAAAGAATACATGAGGAGGGAATGCTGATGGAAAACAATGAAGAGGACCACAAAGTTTATTTGACTTCAAATACCTTTCACCATGTTGTGGAAAGGAACTCACCTTTAGAGGATGAAGGTTATCAACATGGTGTTTCAAATCAAAAATACAATGTTCATATGGCTGAACAACAGGTCCTTTCTGATTATGAAGAAGATTATACAGTGCCACATTTTGTTGAGGTCCCTGCCCAATATAGTATGAAGAGATTTACTGAGGAAGAGATAGAGAGACTAACTATTGCTGATCAGAAGGAAGGAAACAAAGGAGAAACATTGGAGCAGAAGAAAAGGATTAAGGCAGAAGGCTCCTCTTTTAACTTCATTCAAGCGTTATCCCAAGGAATATGGTATGAGAACACTATCAATGTTGAATCCAATAGTTGTATTTCTGATGAGTATAGAGAAATTGATCAGGTGATGCAACCGGTAGAAGATGAGACATGTGCAAATCAAGATGATTCCTGTGATAGCTTGCATGAGGAAGATGAAGGTACAAGAGATTTCTCTTGCATAACAGATTGTGATAGGGAAAGTAGTGCATGTTGTGAGGAATCCAGTGAATATTCAGATTATGATGATGAACCAGAGGATTTTGATCTGCAATCAAGGGATTCTTCTACCTATTATGAAGATACAAATGATGATGAGGTTTGTACATTTGAGAATGGTTTCCAAACTTTTTCAAACCCATTGTATGATGAAGGGATAAATAAAGATCAGATGATTTTTTTGTCTGTGAATGAGTTTCAGGTATTTTCAAATTCACTTTATGAAAAGGAGGAAATAATTTCAGACAAGCAAAATGATGGAATAAATAACTGCACTGATGATGTTTCTGATTTCCCATTCTCTGATGGTATTGGATTTCTTTTTGATGATGACAAAAGTGAGGAGTATAATTGTAGTGATGAAAATTTTGAGACTTGTTCACTTGTCAGTGAACAGATTTCTTATTTGTTAATTCCTAAATACTAGGGATGTGCTCATGAAGGTGATCTTGAGGTTTTGTGTCCAACTTACAATTGTTTTGATAGTGAAATATCTTTGTGTAAAGATTCTTATGACTCCCTGTGTATTTCTTGGAATGATGGTGATACTTTTGGTGTTGATCAAAAGTCTGCTTCTATTCAAGAAGAGGTATGTGATTTTGAAGTTGTTAACTCATATGGAGAAGATGTTTGTTTGTATGCCAAGGATGATAGAATTCCAGATTTGATTGGTTCATATGTGCCTGATATTGATGATATGAGTCATAATCCAGTATTGTATCCAAATGGTAGTGTCAAAGAGGTGCAAAAGGTTTCAGATTTGTTTGTTTCAGACAGTATTGATATGACATAATTTTTTGTTGCTCAAGAGAAGCACTCTGATGGTCAAATTTTAGTACATCTGGGAGAATGTTTCATAATGCATAACAGTGAGAAAGATAATGAGGAACTTCGCATGGGATATGCATATAATTTGTATGTTGAAGTTGACAGATGTTTGTTCCATGATAATGAAGAATTTGAACTATTGAATGATAAAGGGAATTTGGGCCAAGCTAAGCATAGTGATTCTCTAAAAACTTACAGTGACAGGAATGATCACATGAATGTCTTCAAGAAGAGTTTGATGAACTTAAGACAAAATTAGGTATTTGACAGGGGAAAGTATGGTTCAAGTTTTAGATCGCTCAGAACAGGTGGAGCAACACAGAGGATTAAGGGTTGCAAGTGTATGGACAACTCTTGCTGGTTCTCTTTAAAATTATTTTCCATGCATAGTAGTTTAGGGTTGAGGTTCACTTTCATTTTTCATCCATTTCACCTCCATCTTGCATTCATTTTGCATTCATTCCTTCGTGCTTCATTTCCATTTTCATTATGCGCAGTGGCTCATCATTTTGTGTCTGGTCTACTCACCCAAAGATTCTGGATCCTTGCAATGATCTCACTATCAGTCATCCCCAGACGGAGCCACTATTGGAACTATAAAAATCTGATATTTTCACAGGTTTTCCATTCATAATTTTCCAATTAAGTGCCTTCTTGAACACTTTCTACCCATATTTTACCATGTTGCATCATATGTTCCATTGGGTCTTACATTTTGTGCATTTTGGTTCGTATCGGCGTAGGTCTGTGACTGTCTCCCTGACCCATTATATTTTTCTGCTAAAATATTCTATTTCAGGTGGTCGGCAGGACTTTCTCATTGTCACGGCGACTGGCGTTTGTCTATGGTTGGCTATTGGCGTAACATCCATGTTGTTCTAGTGACAGTGGAGGAATCTTTCGGCAGAGGTTTCGTTGTCGGGGCAGTGTCTTATCAAACTCAATCTATCTCCCCGACTTGTGCATATGGTAGTCTTCGGCGAGAGTTGGGTTATTGGTGGAAGGTCTTGGCGATTTCATTTTGTCTTGTCAACCAACAAGTTTGGGATGCATATCGGTATAGGTTGGGCCGATCGCCATAAGGTCTCGGTGAGTGACCTTCGGTCTCACCGATGGAAGGTTTGGAGGATTCTTATTGGCAAGAGTGTGATCCTATCTCGGCGACTCAGAGTGCATGGTGACTTTAAGTAAAGCAAAGAGCTCTCTAGGTAAGGTCTCCCCGATTGTTGGATGTTATGGCGACATTCATGATGGGCACTCATCGGTGGGAGATACATAATGTCACAGCAACACTCAAGGATAGTTGTGAGCTTTTGGTATAACATTGGCACTCTATATGACCTCTCCCCGATACTTTATTGTCTTGGCGACTGGGAAAATAAATGGGGCCTTTCGGTGTAACAAAATTATGTCTACGTGAGATCTCCCCAATGGATGAAAGTCATAGTGACGAGGGATACTCTTTGACTTCGGTGGGAGATACATAATGTCACGGCAACATTCAAGATAGATAGGGATTTTCAGTGAAGCAATGTGAAGTCTGCGAGAGGTTTTCCTGACATCACTAAGCTACGGTGACAGTGAATAAAACAAGAGGAATGCATCGGTGAGAGATATGCTCATGTCTCAGTGACTGGTAAATACATTAAGGAAATACATATCGACAGAACATAATGCAAGAGCGATCGATGATATTGTTGCCTTCAGCATACCTGCTGAGATATCTTTGCGACTGTTCACAAATGATCAACGGAGACTTGAGCACTATGGGCCGACATTTGAAAATTTCTAAATACTGTTGATGGCCGACATGTCTTTGCCCGAATTCTATGGTGGCCGACATGGATCTCGAAGCGATTTGTTTTCCTGATGCTGGTGTATAAATATGGACTCCTGTTTGTAATTAAGGGAGAGATATCAGATTTTAGATCATATACAGTAGATTAGGAATGGCTACAGTAGAATAATTTTCTCTTATCAGAGACTATGTACATGTTTTAAAATGGTGAATCCAATGAAAGTTAGCTGGTGTGGAAAGTTATTTATGGTGTCAATTGTATGTTGAGTTAATTGAAAAGCATTGCTAGGTTGTCTCCAAGTTGATTCTTTCTGGTTGTTTAAATTGAAATAACATGTTTATTCTCAGTTTATCAGTGCACATTTGCTGTATTTGTGTGATTAATTGACTGGTTCTCTCAAGTAGAGATTAAATCCTTTTCATTGGTCACAGTAATCAGGAAGATTCATCTGGATTATTAAAGTAGAGCTTAGTGGTCATAATCTTGCATGTTTATACAAGTTATGAACAAATCATATGCCATCAATTTTATTTTTTGCTAGAATAAGTTCCTCACTTCTGTTTCATCTGACTCGGCATACCCAACAAGGCACCGGTCTCTACAATTTCATCATTTGAATTCATTCAGTTTCTTTACATTTGTTTATTAAGCATTTTAGGATTTAGATCAGAAGATTGATATCAAGTTTGGTTTTGTTTGTTCACTACCATCTACCATTGTGGACAAATCATTGTGCAAGATAGATAATCATAAGTCAAGTCTGCTTCATTCAGATAGGTACACTCGCCTAGGTTTGGCAGCACCTGAAGAGTAGAAGGTTGAGTTCTCTTGACCTTGTCTATTACCCTAAAACATTGTGAAAGCTTGGCAACCTTTCGTGGTTCAAACCTACATTTTTGAGAGCTAACACTAACCATAATAGTAACTATTTACGTAGTTACACAAACCCTAATTGCTTCATAGTCCCTTGAAACCATCACTTTTCTAATTTTTTAGAAATACATTTAAATTGATTTCATCTCTCTAACTGCCCATCAAATTTTATCTTCAGGAAGTAGTCATTACCACACTTCAAATACTGGCCATTGATCTTGTCTTTACCATCACAATCTGATGGTCTTCATTTAGTATACTACATCTTTAAAACATGACTATTAGATTAGATATCTTTTGAATTAGCGTCATTGATCTATATTGCATATCATATACTTAGCACATTTTTTTTTCACTCTTGAAGAATGATATATGTGATGTATAGGAGCTATGCATTGCAATGAGTGGTTTCCACTTGTTATTATTTCATGTTATTGTAGAGCCAACACAAGGACCCACCATCCTTTCCATGAAATAGCAGAAATTGCCTGATCTTCACCTTCAACGTGCACCATTGATATTCATCGTATTGCTTTTTCTTAGCGTGTTTTAGCTTTGCACTTTTAGAATGAAATATGTGATGCAATAGATTACTATCACATGTTATCACATTGATCATTAGCATATTTTGTATTTTCTATTAGCACTCAAAAACTTGAAAATGTGATGCATATAGTCCTTACTCTACAATCGCCTTTGGACACTTATCACCATTTCACATCATCACTGTTTCATCCATGTCAAAGTGGATTAAAATAATGATTCCCCAACAATAGTTTATCTCTACCATCTCTTGCATTGACTATCAATCTTTGAAAAGAAAAGAATCTTGTGCTTTGTCCCACTAGACACGTGGCAAGATTCTACAGCAGCCAAGAGTTGACATCAGCTATAAAGCCTTGTAGGTGCACATGAGCTGCCTAGTAGTCAATCTCTGATCACCACAATTGATCAAGCTAGGATAAAAAAATTAGGTATCAAACTTAGGAAAAATTAAAATCTCTACACACTTCAATGAGCTAGGAATCACAAGGGTGAAGGGGTCGGTAACACAACGAACCATAAGGCTTAAGTCATAACTTAAGTGACTACTTACCACCTATTTCTAGTCAATAAAAAAAATACAAATACCTATGAATGCCATGAATGAAACCCTTAAGGTTTTTCTACAAAACCATAGCTAGTCTAGAGAGCATAAGTAAATCATTTCTGAGCTCAACTCTTGTCACCAAAACATGCATACCATACATCTAAGATGTACTCAAAAAACCATATCAAATCTACTCTTTGATTCCTCTGCAACCTTCTGGAACTACCTGCATCAAGACTGTATAACATGTGTGCAACTTTTGCAATGTTACATGACAACATTTGCAAATTTTCATGACCTACACTATAATTCCAAATAAACTTTCTGAGCTAGTCTAATGACATCAATGACCATCAAGGCTACCATTTAAAATAAATTCCAAAAATTCCAACAAAATATAGGTTCTCCAAAGTGGATGCCTACCTCCACAAATATAGCTTACAATTCTTACATGCCACCTTCCATGTAGGATGCTACCTCACCGGTAGGTTCCATAATGTAACAACAATTTGGGTAGAAAAGAAAACATTAGGAAATAAATAATTAACACCTAATAAACAAATTAATTCTATGAATATAAGGTTGAGAGACCTAATCCCAACAATTGGCATTTCACAACAGAAAGGGATTTTGAAATAATTCCTAACTCAGATTTGGGTTCACATAAGGTCAAATATGACACATATCATACTTGATTCAAGTACAATCAGGGAAGGGATAGGGAAGCCCAATGTGAAATCTCCAAATTAACCACTATTGTGGAATAACTTAGACTTGTATAGCCATGTTGAGAAATAACCTTGTACCTATAACTATTGAATGTACATGAAGGGTACTTGCTCAATACATATAGTCGAAACATAACATAATCACCCAATAGGGTCCAGTAGCATAAAGCATAAATAATATCCATATATAAGTCATTGTATGAATCATTCCTTTTGAAGATCAATGACCAAGTTTACATTTAAACAAAAAATATATAATTCACATCACTGAAATAAAGTAAACTAATATATCCAAGCATAAAAATATACAAATTGCCAACAAGTGAAATTTTGAGGAATCTCATCTCAAATGTGCAATGGTTCATACACACAATTTAAAACCATTAAATAATCACCACAATAATCATGAGGAAATGGTGAAGTTGAAACACTAATCTCACATTAACAAGATGCAAACTGGAAGGGCACTACATCCTCCCCCACTAAAATTAGGCTTATTCTTGGAAGCCTACACAAAACATGAATGAGTAAACCTAGTACATGATCCTTCAAACACATCATACTCACAATATCAACCCTCTAGATTCTCATGAATTCTAGGCATCAAACACACCACACATCTCTAAAGGTGTACAAGCTAAGTGACCACCTGCCACTAGGTGCATAACCACCTTAGAGATCACCACACTACCTTCACCAACCACCACTACAAACCTTGGAAATAATTGGCTATTAGGTCGATAAACACATGGATAGAGGAAAAAATACCTCACCTCCATGCTCACCAAGAGCATTCCTTAATTCCAACTATGGTACTCACCATGAGGTTCTCCCTTGAGTACCACTTGGGAAAAGCAAGGATTTCCTAAGTACACTAGCTTCTCAATTTGAAACTAGGAACAACATAGGGATTCTTAGAGGTAAGCATCTAGGAAACTACATTTGAAAAACATAGGCACTCCCAAAAAATGAGCCTTAGCAACCCCAAAAGTTACACCGCAACCACCAAGGAAGCAATTGAATGCTAAGGATAGGAGAAAAACTAAGATTTTCACTATCACAGTGCTAAAAAATGACCCACCTACTGGTTAAACAACCCATATAAGGTCATGAAGTCATGATAATAAATGAAACCAACAACCACTATAGGGCTCAAACACTACACACTCTAACAAAATAATTTACAGAAGATAGATAATTCCTCAAACCAAAAATGTATCTTCTTCTAGACTTAAGCCCACTTAGCTTGCAACTCCATTTTCAAAATCTTTATCAAGTGTTGTGCCTTATTAATAATTCATTATAGAGCCCCTTTACCTCATTAATTGATAAAGGACCATTCATTATCATGTGATATGGGTTCTTGTGAACCACTACTCACGAACCATGGGTCAATGAGTTTGACTCGTAAAACTACACTATTGAATCCTGATAACAATATCACAATTTGACACAGTATGTAAAATAGCTTCTACTTATCATTTGATGAGCTAAAGGGGTTCTATAATGAATGTTTCATAAGGCTTAGTACTTGTTGAAGGTTTTCATAATGGGGTTGCAAGCTAAGTGCGCTAAACCTTGTGGAAAAATCTATGGTTAAGCACACTTGAGTTGGAGTAATACTGGGATGGGTGACCTCCTGAGAAGGTACATTACTTCACCTCTATGAGCATCACCTAGATGCAATGAGTACTAAGTGGACCATTCATTATCATGAGAGATGGGTTCTTGTGAAACACTACTCATGAATCATGCATAAATGAGTTTGACCCATAAAACTACATGGTTGAATTTCGATAGCAATATCACAATTTGACACGTTGTGGAAAATACCTCCTAATTATCAATTGATGAGCTAAAAGGGCTCTATATGAAAGATTCATAAGTCACAACACTTACTAAAGGTTTTTTGAATGGGGTTTCAAGCTAAGTGGACTTAACCTTGGGGAAAAATTTGTGATTAAGCATGCTTGAGCTGGAGTAGTACTGGGATGGGTGACCTCTTGGGAAGGCCCAATGCTTCACCTCTGTGAGCATCACCTAGAATCAATGAGTGCTAAGTGGACCATTCACTACCATGAGAGATGAGTTTTCATGAACCACTACTCATGAACCATGGGTCAATGAGTTTGACCCATAAAACTACATGGTTGAATCATGATAGCAATATCACAATTTGACACAATATGCAAAATACCTCCTACTTATCAATTGATGAGCTAAAGGGGATCTATCATAAATAGTTCATAAGGCACAACACTTACTGAATGTTTTACAAATGGGGTTGCAAGCTAAGTGGGCTTAACCTTGTGGAAAATTCTATGGTTAAGCCCGCTTGAGCTGGAGTAGTACTGGGATGGGTGACCTCCCAAGAAGGCCTAGTGCTTCACCTTTGTGAGCATCACGTAGATGCAATGAGTGCTAAGTGGACCATTCATTATCATGAGAGATGGGTTCTTATGAACCACTACTCATGAACCATGGGTCAATGAGTTTGACCCGTAAAACTACACAGTTGAATCTTGATAGCTATATCATAAGTAATATTATGTGCCAAAGAACGAACTTACACACCTTCATAACCTAAACTATGTCAAAAATGAGTGAGGATATGGAAATAATATCCCAAATGACATTGTGTGCATCTTCATGCTATAACATGTATTTCAATGCCCAAGAAACCTCAATAAATACTTAGCTAATGCTAAGGCACTAGGAAATGTCACATGAGCACCATAAGCAAGGCCAACACAAGAAAGATCACACATAGATGGTGGACTAAATCAAAACCATCCATCTAATAGAAAATAAACTTAGGAACGATGCAAACACAGTTATCCACACATCCAATCTAACTCAAAGAACATAAATCTATAAACACTCTCATATAGAGATTTGAATACACTTCGCTCAATTCCAAGCACAAGGACATTCACATACATTGAAGCCACTTAAAGTTAAAAAATCATATGCATAAAATCATTTCACGAGATTTCCAAACACCACACAACATCCATTTTCATTTCACCATGAACAAGAACTTTGATGCAATATGATTCTACCATATTTAGCATATTCTCCACCATCTACTCCCTTGTACATTATATTAGGGGTTTGTAATGAACATGATAGAGAACAAAGATAAAACAAAGACCAAGTGAGAAAATTATTAATTCTAACATTAAATCATAAAATTAGTTTAATAAAAAAATAATTCAAGTGTGACCAATGGCCACAAAGTAGATAGGAGACAAAATTTGGTGACTAGACCACTCATAAGAAAATTAAAAATTAAATTTTGATCCATAATCAATGATTAGAGAGTTCACCAATAAGAAAAATAAAGCATCAAACTTAGAAAACATGATTACATGAATTGAGTGACAAATTCTAGCCACATTTTAGGGAGTAAAATGCTAAATGACACCTTGTGAGTACAATATCCAAGGTGTGTTAAAGAGATCACACTCAAACACTATTTACCTGATTTCACATTATGATGCAATAAGGCATATGCAGGGTTCACTATGACATCCACAAACTCTATCTACACAGGGGTAGGGATTCACCCAAGCACCACTTTCAAAAGGAATCTACAATTACAATGTGATGAAACACACAGTACTCACATCATGCATCACCAAGGCTCTAAGACAAACCAACATAATGCTCCTAATAAGCATGATTTCATTTAACAATTAACGTGCACCCCATGCAAGAGGGAAAATAATGTTGATTATCCATCTAGGTTCCCACAAGAATCCTAGGGAAATAAATGATTTGAGGGCATAATTCATTGAAAGAAATATTCCATTATGAAAATGCAACATTCCATTCATGTAGTAACATGATCACTTCACATATATGATGATACTCTAATATGAATACAATGCACAATGCACCATAGGAAACATTACCATAAGATCACATTTTTACAATTAGGAATATGACATACACCATAGTTACTTTCAATGCATCAGGCGCATAAGACATTTAACAATGATCAATCATGATCCCAAACATTAACACCCAATTTTAGTCAAATGCATCTATAGAAACTATAGACACCTAAAATTGAACACTTGCATTTGGTCAAATTTATCCCTATTTTTTTCTAAAATCCATCTTCATCCACGTTAATTAAATAATATTGCTATTATTTGATTAGTATCACTATTTCTCCTAGTGTTCTAAATCCTAAGGTACTTAATTAATTAATTAAATACATTACCCTCTATCCCTTCTTCTTTAGATTAAACAAGTATGCCTATTTATTTAATGTAACCATTTATTCTCTCATGTGAATTAAATTAAATATTCAATTATTTTTCTCTCTCCTTGTCCCATCCTCCATAATTCTTTCATTATCCCTAGTTATTATCTTAATCCCTTCATGAGCGATGTGTACACACCTAATTCATGATTAGGAGGTGGGACATCCTCCAAATTTTGCAAGTTCCACCCTAACCACCTTCATTAGCCTAATCACCTCACCTAACTACCCCCTTAATCACTTGCACAACCTAAACCCCTTGATTAGGAAGGGTTAGTCCTTTTTTCCATTTATGGATCAACCCCTCGTCAAGTCAAACATTAAATTCTTCCTCCTTTTGGAAAACTAACCCCACATGGGTTACTTCTCCCAAGGTACCTTTAGAGGAATTTAAAATTCCTCTTTATTCCCCCAAGGTACCTCATAGGAATTTTTAATTCATTTTTTTCATTCCTTCCAATCATCATGGAAGATTGGAGAAGAAAGCCCTTTATGAGGGAAATATTGTCCATCTCCCAAGGTACTTGCAAAGTACCAATATTTGTCTCAAGGCCTCATAGGGTGACACTTGTCACCATCCTAAGCCTTGAGAGGTCAACTCCCCTCAAATCCTCTCCCATTTTATTGGTGGAACTTGTCACCACCACAAGTGTTGAGATGTCTCAAGGCATCTCAACCCTTGATTTCTAACTTTGCATCCTAGTCCTTGATTCTATCCCCCACTCTCAAATGACTACACTTAGCCAATTTTACACAATCACAATGCATTCTTACATCCTTTAGCAATAATTACATGGTGTTATGTTGCCAAAATTCATCAAGATCACTCATCAAAATTGACATCGCTAAGGCAATCCTCTCAATGAGTTCATTAACATACTGTTGTTTTATCCATTTTGGTGAAGGTATGATCTTTTAGCCCTAATCCAATTGTTATTTTGATTTTATATTTGTTTTGGGTTTTTAGTATAATTTTCATTCATTTAGGAATGTACAAACACTACACACAACCACACATCCAAAGAGAACACACAAACATAAAAAATACCACACAAGGGTTTCTATGCATTCACACTTAACATAAATCAAGATATCAAGATGGAAATCACACATGAAAGCACTTCCCTATAACTCAAGGGTCTAGCTAACCCTTACAAGCAAGAATTTATCAAGCATATCATGCTAGGGAAAAATGGAAACAAAATTTTCTGCTAGAAACACACTCACAACTAGTAAGCTCTCTGTGTGAGCTCCATTTTTCAAATTTTTCAGATTCTGCATTTTCTGATGAATAGGCCCAATGGGGGCCCCATTAGGGCTCCCCCACCCATGCACTCTGCTCCTTCCCAGAATGTCACTTCCTCACCTTCACCTTTTGGGGGGACTAAAAGTATGATTGGTGCTTCACATGCTCCTTTTATTGGTGGTTTGAATGGGTCTACCTCTTCTCCTGGGGGTAAGGAAACATTGTTTGCTAGTGAGAACATTGTATCCTATGTGGAAAAGCTTGTTGGTGGAAAGGTTTCAATAAAGGCACCCCATGATTCTTTTCTACTTTCTACACTATAGAGGGGGATGAAGTGGATGTCCTAGATGTTATCTTGAATGATGCTATGGAAGGTTTGAATTTGTCCTTGGTTGGAAAGTTCTTTATTGGCCATCCTAATATTGACCAGGTACATAAGTGGGTCACTAACACTTGGAATCTCATGGGAAATGTATCCATAAGTGTTATGCCTAAAGGTCTATTTTTATTTACCTTTGTTATCCTTAAGGATATGATTAGGGTTCTCACGGGAGGCCCTTGGTTTTTCAATAGAAGCTTTAAGAATATTTTGTCCCTGTACAAGTGGAAACCAAGGTTTGATGCCTTTGTTGACCTGGGTAAAGTTGCCCCTACCTGGGTTAGGCTCCTTGGTTTTCCTTTGGAAATTTGGCATAAAAATGTCTTTAAAGGTATTGTTGATTCATTTGGCACACTGGTTACAGTGGATAAACTAACCCTTCTCAATTCTTGATTGGTTTATGCTAGAATATGTGTGAATGTTGTTGTCAACATAGTTCTTCCCACCTCTGTGACCTTAAAATCAAGATTTGGAAGATGGGTTCAACCATTGGAATATAAAAAAGCTTTGGTCTTTTCCAAGGGTGTAATAAGTTTGGTCATTTATAGGATGTTTGTAAAAAAGTCCCACTTGAATCTAAAATTCCTCAACATGGAGTCCTAGAGAGCTCTCCCTTGAAAAATGTGGCTCCAATGAACTTGATAAAGGAGCCTGTTACACCAATTCCTAACTCAGCATTGCTGCTTTTTGATAAGGTGATGATGCCTTCTCAAATGTTGAATGAGGTAGAGGGTTAGGCCCTAAATGAGGGTGTTTCCACAGTCAATGCTGAAATGGCTCTGTTTGAGGGGGCTACTATTGGGTTTAATACCTCGTCTTCTTTAGAGAAATATATTGAACCAAAAAATGTTAATGAAAATGTGGATAACCTAAAAAAATCATCACATGAAATGGAGGGAGGTGCTTCTAAAATTTAGGAATAGAAAATTGAACCCCTAGAGGATGGTGAGATTGTTAGTCAAATGGAAAAGTTACTGACTTCCTCTCTTGAGCTCCCTATGATAGACCTGAATTTGGTGGATGATCATACGCCAAAAGATAAGGATGAGGAGGGTAAAGATGAAAGCAAGAAAAGCTTGATGAATTCTAGTTCCCCTCAGAGAGAGGGTGTGGTAGATGAGGAATGGATAAATAAAAAATCAAGGAAAAAGAAGAAACTAGATGTAGGAGGAAATACCAAAGTGGGAAGACCACTACTAAAAGAGTCAAGGATCAAAGAAACAACAAGAGATGTGGTGGTTGGTAAGCAGAGAACTCTTAACTCCCTGGCTGGGAGTAAATCCAGAAAGAAGTAAGGAGAGACCTTCTCCCACTCTTTGTAGTATCAAGGTGATACTACTTTTCTTCTTTTGCTTCGATGCGTTTGTTGTCTTGGAATGTGAGGGGACTTAATGGCCCCTATAAACAACATTTGTTAAAATCCTATGTGGCTGATGTCAAACTGGATGTCCTCTTAATTCAAGAAACTAAAATGAAAAGAGAAAATTTTGAGAAGGTGAGAAAGTGGCTTTGGCTTTGTGCTAGTTTTGAAGTTAGTGATGTTGAGGGGGCATCGGGGGGATTGTGACCTATTGGAACCCTTCTAGGCTTGTTGGAAGGTTAATTTTTTGTAATAAGAACTATCTCATAGTTTCTATGGAAGATAATATAACCTCGGTTAAGTGGAATATGGTCAATATATAGTCCTAACTCAAGATTGGTTAGGATTGATCTATGGAACCTATTGGAGGGTATCATTATTAATAGAAGGGAAGAGTTTTGGATGCTTTGTGGGGATTTTAATTCTCATTTTTATTCCTTAGAAAAGAGTGGAGGTCTTATTGATTTCTCAGATAGAATGATGGACTTATCAGGGTTTCTTAACTCTGTGGGGTTAATGGAAATTCCTCTAAATGGATCTCTTTTTACTTGGAAAAATAGGAGGTGGGGTAGTTATCTGATCTAGGTTAAGTTGGACAGGTTTCTTATTTCCTCCAATTAGAACATTTTGTAGAATCTCACCCTTACTACTTTCCCTAGAATAGGTTATGATCATAGTGCTCTCCTTCTAGAGTGGGATGATAAAATGGTTAAAGGACCCTTTCCTTTCAAATATGAAATAATGTGGTATCTTCATCCAAACTTCAAATCCTTGATTGAAGAGTGGTGGAAAGCTCCTTGTGATGGTACTCCCATGTATAGATTAGCTCATAAGCTGCAAATGGTAAAAGAGAAGGTCAAGGGGTGGAATAAGTATTCATTTGGAAAAAAATTTACCACCAAAAAAATTTAAGCTTAAAACTAAAGGAGATTCAAGATCTGATGGAGTTGGGAATTATGGATGAAGAGACTTGTAACCAAGAAAGGGATCTTAGATCTCAATGGTATAAAATAAATAAAAAGGAATAAATCCTCTAGAAACAGAAATCAAGAATCCAATGGTTTAGGGAAGGGGACAAAAATACAAAATTTTCCCACCAATCTACCTTAATACACAGAGGAAAAAATAGGATTATATTTTTAGATACTTCTAATGGGACTAGACTTGATAAGGAGGAGGACATTGCTAAGGAGGTTGTTTCCTTTTTTCAAATTTTCCTAAATTGTCGATGGTTGATAATTTTGAGTTGGATGACTTCCTATAGGTGATTCCTAATGTTATCATGGATGAATATTTAAATAAAATGTCTAAAGTTGTTTCCATGAGTGAAGTTAAGGAGGTTTTTTTCTCTTTTGGAACTTTTAAAGTGCTAGGGCTAGATGGCTTCCCTCTAAGTTTTTTCTAGGTCTATTGAGACACTATCTCTTCTGACTTGTTCAATGCAGTTATGGATTTATTAAGATTGGGAAGGATTTTAAATCAAATGAACACCACTTTTATTGCACTTATCCCTAAGAGTAATGAAGTTGCTTCTATGAATGACTATAGACATATCAGTTTGTGTAACACCACTTATAAGATTTGCTCTAAGATTATGGTTAATAGATTGAAATTAGTCTTGAATAAAATGATTGTTGTTACTCATAAAGGGTTTGTCAAGGGAAGAAAAATATTGGATGAAACTATTTATACTTTTGAGGTGTTACATTCTATAGATCACAACAAAAAATAGGGTATGGCTTTAAAACTGGGTATTTCTAAAGCTTATGATTGAGTCTCTTGGAATTTCCTATTTGTTCTTGAAAAATTTGGTTTTAAGGGTAAATTTTTCAACTTAATCAGATCATGTGTCACTATTCCTAAGTATTCTATCTTGATTAATGGGGTTCCTCAAGGCTTCTTCTCTTTTGGCCATGGCCTAAGACAAGGGGAGCCATTGTCACCTTATTTTTTTTGTCATTGTTGTTGAAGCTTTGGGACACAATATCCAGAAACAACTTGCAAATAAAGCTTTGAAAGGGTTTTGTGTTGCTTCTTCCCTTTCCCTTGCTTCACATCAACAGTTTGTTGATGAAACTATCCTCTTGGGGGAGGCCTCTATTTTGGAAGCAAAACAATGGAAAGTGATCCTTGATAAATATGATAAGGTTTCTAGCTAATATATCAATTACCAGAAGAGTAAAATATATTTTTCAATACCAGCCAAATTGCTAAGGACAAAGTGATAAATATTTTAGGTTGCGAGGAGGTTGATTTTCCTGCTACCTATCTAGGGTTACCGTTAATCTCAAGAAAATCCAATATTAACTATTGGAATTATATTGTGGAAAAGATTAAAAAGAAGATGGTAGGGTGGAAAGGAAAATTTCTAGGAAAATTGTTAAGTTTTTTTGGGAAGGTTTAGCTCTTAAAAGCTTCTTTACAAAACATACTTGTCTATTATCTCTCTCTTTTCAACATTCCTACCTACATTGTTGAGAAAATTGAAATAATTCAAAGGAGGTTATTATGGTTAGGTGTGAAGGAAAGGAAAAGAATGAAACTTGTTATATGGGAATTTTTTTGCACTTTGAAGAGGGAAGGAGGATTGGGAATAAGAAGAATAAAAAGGTTCAATAAAGCTCTTGTGGCAAAAATGGGTTGGTTTCTTCTAGAAGGAGAAAAGTATTGGGTATAGATTCTACGGGCTAATTACTTGGGTAATAAGGATGTTTTTTGTTTCCTCAAAAATAAGGAACTTACCTATGGTTTTTTCTTCTGGAATAACCTGATAAAGGTGAGAGACACTCTAACAAAAGGAGAAAAATTAAGAATTGGAAATGGGTTTAGAGCTAAATTTTGGGAGGATGCTTGGTCTACATGTGTTCCTTTTTTAGCTAGTGACAACCTTCAACAAATTACAATCAGATTGAAGAGAATCATTTTAAAGGTCTCAAATTATTTAAATTGGGATGGTTTGAGACCAAAATGGATTGACTTCAAGAACTATCTGAATAATGTTGTTCTTAAGGGTGGAAGATAGTTGAATTGGGATAATGCTTTGGCCTCCCTCTTGAGGCAGATTGGGAACCCTGACCTCTTCTCAAGAAATAGGAATGATGAGTGGATTTGGAAAAAAAATGCTATTGGGTGATTTTTCAGTTAAATCAGCTTATGAGACTATGGATTTGTAGCCTCTCAATTTATAGGTCTTTAACTGGAATACTGTGTGGAGAAATAACTTAATCCCCAAGATTAACTACTTTTGGTTGATAGTGATGAATGGAAAGATTCTTACAATTGACAACCTTAAGAAAAGGGGATGGTACTTGGTTAATAAATGTTACCTATGTAATGAAGAGGAAGAAAAAATTATGCATCTTCTTTTTCAATGTTCTTATGTTCAAGAAGTTTGGGATTTTTTCTAAAGAGTTTGATGGTCGACTGAGTTTCCCCTCCTTTGGTTAAAATGTTTGCTGATTGTTGGAGTATATGCCCCTATTCTTATAATATAATTATTGACCTCTGGAGACAAGTTCCCCCATTCCTCACTTGAGGTTTGTGGAAAGAGAGGAATAATAGGGTCTTTAGGGATGCTGCTAAAAGTAGTAAAGAGCTATGCATGTCTATAAGGAAACAGATCCAAGAGAACATAGAAATTTGTAAGTATGCCCCATCAAAGAAAGGGAATTCATATCAAGAGATGAGAATCAATCAACAATGGGGAATCTCTCATGATCTTAATAATGTTAATTAGGCTAAACAAAATATTAGGAAAAACACTATTTGGGTCCCCCCAAACCTTGGGTGGATTAAATGTCACTTTGATGGATGCTCAAAAGGGAATCCAGGCCTGGCAGGGTTAGGTAGGGTTGTTAGAATTGATCGTGGCATCTATGTGGCTAGATACAACAAGGGCCTGGGAACAATAACAAATAATTGGGCGAAGGCTTACACTACTTGGATATGAATATGTTATCTTAAAGATAATGGCTACACGAAGGTTATTTTGGAGGGTGATTCCAAGTTAATAATTGATTATTTAAACAATAAAGTAGAGGCCCCTTGGGAGATAAAAGCTCTATTGGATTATTGCAAAAATATGTTACAATCTTTCCAAAGTAGCAAGATATGCCACACCTTTAGGTAAGGTAACATGGCTTTTGATGCCTTAGTGAATTTTGGATTTATGCAGGAGGCATTAAAATGTTGGGATTTTCCCAATTTATCAAACCAAATTAAGGAAATAATTGCTAAGGATAGAGTGGGGGATTCAATTTATCATGGAAAAAATGGTAATAATTAAAAATAGTGGCTCACAGTGTCGTCTAACTGTCAAGTTGGTTGTCATCTTTCTTTGGTGGCAATTGGGTAGGCTAATAAGATGGATTGGGAGGTACAATATTAAAGGTAGTGGTATGCTAGATCTAAAATATTTAAAAAGAAAGGGTGGAAAGGACAAATTGTTTTGGAAACCTTGTGTGTTAAAAAGAAAAATGTTAATGAGGATATAGGGATCATTATTCACATCTCTAAAAATGTTTTGTTTGATTTTGGAAAAGACAATTTTGATATTTGTTATCGCCGATGTGAAGGAGGGTAATAAAAAAGGAGTAATCATGGCTCATAAAGGTGGTGAAGTTGTTAGTTATCATAATGATAGGATTCAAAAATATGATATTTGGCTTTGCATTCATATTGATTGTTTTAAACATACTACTAAAAGGTTCAATTCGTTATTCTTAAAAATGAAAAATCACCAAGTCTCTATCAAAACTGAAGTTTTTAAATTACCTATTGCTACTGTCATGAATGAGGAAGGTTGAAGAGATAATTTTTTGCTTCTTCCTAAGAATTATTCTACCAAGGATAAAACCATGGGAGGCCCTAGAAAGAGGAAAAATTTGAGTAAATATGACTCCCTTAGAAAGAATGTGAAGCTTTGGGGTTTGTTTGAGCAGGTTGGGTTTACCCCTTACTTTGCAGCCATGGAAGGTTACAACGAGCAACTAAGCTAAAAATTTGTGAATGCCTAGAAATATGGGGAAGTTGAGTTGAGTTGTGTGGCCTTCATTTTATTTTTGATGTTAAGCTCATAGCCAAAGCAATGGGACTTACATATGAAGGGAAGAAGGTGGCTAAGGTCAAATATCAAACTTATATTGATAAGTTTTTGAGGCTAAAGAAAAAGCTTAAAGATTTCAAAATGGGTACTCTAGGGTTTTACTTCCTCCACCGTACCATAAATTTTGCTTCTTTGTAATGAAATACTTTACGTTGGAAGGTTGTTTTTAGTTTTTCCATGGTTATGCCTTTTCGATTTTGAACCACATCTGTCATCTTGAGAAAATTAATCTTTTGTTTTTCCTCTTTTCTTCTCTGAGACAAACCCTTACCAATGGCACTAACCCTCCTTTACACCAAGGTTTGATTCATGCGATATGTAAATATGTCCTTGCTACTTCCTTGCAAATAATTTTTTTCCTTAATTTTCTTGAAAATCCTACTCCTAAGAGTTCTATTAAAATTGAGCTTATAGAAAGCTGGCCACATTCCCTGAGTAAAAACTCTACTAAAGCCTCCCCCAATCATGTGGAGCCATCTTGGTCATACCTACTCAAAGTCACCCTAGAAAAACATAGTGCTTCTCCCATTGCTCTCGCTATGAACAAGAAGAGAAAAATGTTGATTTGTGAGTGGGGGGTTGACCCCAACACTATAATGATACCCGATGACAATGAAAACAACCTTGAATGTTCCACTTCCGATGGGTTGAAGATCAACTCAACTTGCTTTGGCTACATCAAAGGGGTCTGACAATAGTAAAAAAATATAAAAGTTAAGAAGAAAAGAAAGTGAAAGAATCTCTAGAGAGTAAGGGGAAGAAGGTGGCAAGGGAAGAAAAGGCTTCATCATCTGAGGAAGTGTTAGACAACCTTGGCAGTGAGTCGCTTGAGGAGGAGGAGGAGGAGAAGAAGTGGAAGAATCTAGCCATGAGGAGGAGGAAGGGGATTCACAATAAGAGGATGGGTAGGATGTTGAAGAAGACACTGATATGGTTGTTGATAAAGGAGATGCTACCAATGGCCCAAAGGTTAGGGAGATTACTAACCCTGGTAATGAAGATTTAAAAGAAAACATGTAGGATTTAGATACTATTATAATTCAAAGGGTGGAGGAAAGATGGAGTTTTTGGAAAAAATGATGCAAAAGGATTATAATGCTAGCAAGTTCCAGGCACTTGAAAGTACGGTGATGAGTTTGTGTAGGGTCGTGGATGTGGTTATGAAAAAAGTTGTCATGGCCACTATCTTTGGACAAGGTAAGATAAAGAAACAATAGAGGAAAAAGGCGAATGACAATGAGGCCAATTTTTCTGGAAAGATGGAGCTCAAAATAATTTTGAAGATTTTGTTGAAGGCCTAGTGAAGGCATGGAGCCTGATTGAGGATGCTTGATCCTTATCACTCATTCCTCTTGTTTTTTTTACTTGCTTCCATGAAGATTTTTTGCTATTCTATAAGATGTTTAGTTGGTAAAGGTCGTAGGTGTCTAGACTATTATTTCTCTATTTTTATTCCTGTTAAGAACTCTAGTTATTGGTTGGATACTCTTTTAAGGTTATGCTATTATAACCTATTTTTGTGGATGGATATTAAGATGAATTGGTTATATCTCTTAGGGATTATTGATAGGTTTATAAATTTTGATGCAGTGGGTATAGGCTAATTTTTTTTGGTTGATTGGGATTGGGGGAAGTGGTTTTCTTTCTGTTATGCTTCCTCTGTTGTGTTGTTTTGTCATGTTGCTGGTCTCTTGACTATTATTCTTATGCAAGGGTCAGGGCCCTTTCCCTGCTTAATCAATCAAAAACAACACACTCACACATGCAAAGACCCTACCGAAGCTCTCATACAATGAGAAATGAAATAGAGAGTAAACATTCCCTACTCTTTGAACCAGGGGTATATTCCCATCTTTTTCAAATGTGTCAAGGCCAAGGAGACACTCTTCCTCCTAAAATGCACTACATGAGTTGGTTCACATTAGACCCTAAAAAATGCCACCAAAGGCATCCATGTAGGAATCCAAACACTAACTTACCAAAACAATCACTTGAGCAATCTCACACAAAGCACTAACAACCACATGGTTGAGAACATGAACCAATTATCCCAGTATTCCAACATATGGGATTTGATACCAAATTTAATTCTTCAAGTTTACATGCTCAGAACAAAACTTGATGGAATTATTTTTTCAAAATAATGACAACAACATCAATAATGCAACAATAACATATCACACATGTATAACAATGTGCACTCTAGTGTCACAATGAAAGAAAAAAAGACAACAAGAAAAATTCACCATTGAATAAGAAAGGTGGCAACAATGGAAGACTAACTAATCATGGAATAAACTCACCACGATGACCATACAAGAGAGAGAAAGAGAGGAAAATACCTACACAATGATCAGCTACTAAACCATGATCACATTCTCTTGCAACACCACACTGGGATAAGTTGAGGGAAATATCAACCTCCAATCCACATCCATACACACTAAAAAACTATAAGAGAAGAGAAAACCTTCACAAGAGGTTTCCTAACTAGAAGGCACAAACTCTCCACTAATTGGAACAACGATAGGTCACTTCTAGACAACCACACACTTCCCAAGACATATCATTGCAGTGTGAACACACACAAGAAAAATAATATTACTCCAAAAATACCCATGAATTATGAAGATTGTTTACGACACAAAAAAGGCCACCCATGAAGGATTACAACCTCCTCAATTATTCACAAGACAAGGTGCACAATCTTGCTAACCATATGTTTGACAATTGGGAAACTTTAGAAGATGGAACAAAAAATGAGGAAAAATATGACACAAGTCCTCAACAAAAACTTATAAGAACATGGAAAAAGAACCACTAGACCCATAGGACCATGAAGAAAAACTTTTGTATACATGGTTTTCACATATGAGGCCTCAAAACAAACAAGAAAGACCAAGTCCTGAGACCAAGATACTTGACTAGACTTTTGGAGGTTTTAACAACTAAAATGACTGGAATGGGAAATATACAAGGCATAATTTTTTTTTATTAGTGGAATTAGGCTTAGAAAACCATCAACTAACTGAGGAACTAAGAGGTTTAACATTCTATTTTTGTATGGGAATGAGGCTGCCCAGACAAAGTTATACAAAAATTTGAAATTGTTAATATTGCAAAACCAAGCCACCCAAACTTACTAGGCCACCCAAATATGCAACCAAGCCACCCAACTATACTTAGCCACTTTTATAGTCAGTCTGGGTTAATTCAGTGGAAGACAGGGCCACCTAGATACAACACTAGGATTCCCAACTATGAAATGTGACCACTAAATTCATTTTAAACCAAAAATAAATGTTCCTAAGTTCAGTTTAACTTTCAAAGACATAAATACAATATATTATAATTAATATTGTTCTCCACACCAACACCAAGACACGTAATTAGGGCTAAAACACTAACATTTACAAATCTTACAATCCTTATCAATGAAAAATCTAAATACAACAAAATTGTATTTGAATAAATAAGGAAACCAAGAAATAGCATAGGAACCTTGTCATATTGAAGTCATCTAGCTCCACTAGGATCCTTCAATCCCCAACAATGGTTACTCAGCCACCCAACCTCATGGAATCAAATGATCTACTTCCGCCATGCTAGGAGGTAATCATAGGGCCACAAGCAAACCACTCACATCAACCACATCATATAAAACACTCATCTAAACACAAGATGCAACAAATACAAATAAGATCAAGTACAAGATCTCATTGGTAAAACTCACCAATATCACATCACAACACACATTAGCCCAACTCATCAACACCATATAAGAAATAATCCTTGGGAAAACTCACCAAGGGAATAACACATAGGATATTCATTAGGAAACTCACCAGTGATAAACAAAATAAATACATGGGAGGGAATACACATCCTTCAAGTACTACTCAACTATACTAGGTTAGATATTAGAGAGCAAGAGAGGGAATACCATCACAAACACTCATGTGGGGCTCAATGTGGAACTGGGTATACTCTCATACAAACGAGGGTACTTGATCTTACAAGTATTACACTCCCTAAGAAACTTATCTTCCACCATCGTCCTTAACTTGTACGAGCATTCAAAGAATAAGATGGATATCTATTATCTTGGTCAATTAATTACCTATGTTTTAGGAATTTTCACTTGTTAATCCAAAACTCCCCACACCATGATTACTTATGTGTCACTTTAGGTTGGGTTCACATTGGGATCTATTCCATAATTCACTCTACCTACACCCTAGGCTTACCACAACCTCCAACAAATGTGGCATGGATAACAATACAACAATCATATGGTATACATTTATTTTCTCAAAAATTTGAAAACATAATCTTAAAATATTCCTTACAAAAATCCATAAGGAGACTCAATTCTCCCAAAATAAAGTATTCATAATTAAATTTTTAATTCAAATTTTTAATTTAACTCTAAATGCCAAAAACTAGAAATTACATGCAAACTCCATTAATGGAGCTTCAAATTTTCTATTTTTAAAAAAATCAAAGAAATGAAAAGTACCTTTTTTTCTCAAAACATGAACACCAACCATTTTATGACATAAACATTAACTTCTAGGCATTTTGGAAAATTTTGGCATTATGAGGGCACACAAATGACCTTTTTTTTTAATTTACAAAATAAATTTAACTCCTACACATTGTTTTGAAATTAAAACTAGATTAGGTATCCTAATGCTCCACCAATCATATATAAAACAATCAAACTAGAAAATAAAGCACAATGGAGGCAGAATGAAAAATTACCTCAAGTTTTTGCAAATAAAAAATTCATACCAATCTCCACACACTACAAGAGAGAAATCCTAATCCCACACACAATCGCATTCTAATTCCTATCTTGTTGCTTCAAATCCCATCCAATTCTATTCACAAATGCATTCCCAATCACATTTTCAAAAAATTGGAAAGAGAGGGTTTTGAGAGAAAAATCCTCCAAATGAACAATTAATTAAAATGCTAACTCTTTTTTTTCCTTTTCATATTTTCTATAATTTTTTTAATTTCCAAATATAACTAAAACACTAACATTCAATATTTTGAAGTTATTTAAACCAATACAATTAAATCAAGCATAAACATACCCCAACCCCAATTAAATATCAAAAATTAAACTGAATACATATTATACGTTTATTTTGATTTTCCCGCATTTTCCCAAAACACATAAAATATTTTGATAATCACAATGGAAATAATTTAAATTCCTAATATTTCATTTGAGATCAAAAAATTAATTTAAACTATCATTTAAATATTTACCTTATTGATGGTCAATGTAACATATCAACATTAAAACAAGATATTTCTACTCTATTTCTCCTGAAAAAGATAAATAATCTAAAACTACCTATCTTCCAAGGTCTCTGTAGTTGGTTCTCAACTATGCTGATGTCGTTCAGTGGCCTATGCAACTGTAATGTTCAAGGGGCCTGCTAGTAAAGGGTACAAACTACATAATACAAATTAATCTAATGTTTGGGGGGTGTAAATAAACATCAAAAGATAGAATAGAGCTCAAGACAACAAAGCATAAACGCAGGTTGCTTAATTCAGACATATAAACTTCATAATGAGCATTTCTTCAAACAACTAAAACCATAAAATGATACAATCCAAAAAATACTCTATACCATTGCATTCATTCATAGTGCAAATTCAAGACATACAATCATTCATCGTCACTTTTTTTTAAAACTTCATTTTCAAACAAGAACATATCACCAACTCATTACTAGAATTCATAGATCAATAAATATAAAGAGATCTCATTCATAGATAACTCAATGAAATAGTCTCATATTCATAATCTTCTATTGATTTTCATCAAATAAGACACATTTATGCACAACAAAACTCACTGGCATACGAATGACTATTGTTCATCAAAATTACCATTAAAGTAATTCTGGAAATAACATAAACTGTATTAAAACTTGTAAAAATGTTTGAGTATCTTTGCATAAACTGTAAAAATTATAAGAACCGTAAAAAATATCCTAGATCTTTCTTTTAGGAAGCTAATCTTCACTTCAATTAGCTGACCTTTACAACATGGAGAGAAATTCTACATATAGGAAATTTAGCAATAATTCCTCTCATAAAAAATGAAGATCCACAAATCAAGGAGAAATTGGAGCTAAATGAGGAAACTACCTATTATGATATTCATTTAACAATAGATGACTCTTTATCAAAAATTTGCATGCAAAGGGAGAAGGTCGAACTGCTAGGGATCCTCAATTGAGCTTGTGTCATGTCCCTGAAAAGTAGGAGAAAAATCTGCCCAGCTGGCCGTACCATTTGATGCTTCATTCAAAAAAGAATATTTCATAGCCACTTCACTCCTCTGCCTTCTTCTCAAGTAGATATTCATCATAATTATCCAATACCTGCTTAAGTATATCTACATCTGGACCATCTACCCAATTGTCTTCAAATTTTATTCTTTTCAAATCACCAGAGGTGAACTTCTGCATATCTTCCAACTTAGCAAGCTCCTTCCGAGCAATCTTTACTACCTCTTTTATATCCATGAACTTATCAATTAACAAATCATCATCATCATCTCCCTTCTATATATCCTCTTGGAATCTAGTATTCCATTTTTTCCTTAGATAATCAAGAGGGAAACCATCCTTTATAGGGACATCTTCATTCACAACCATGGCTACAATTGCCTCTAACTCCACAATTTAATCTGCCAAATCCTTACTACTTTGTTGCACTTCATTCCTATGTGCAAAAATAAATGAAGACCAGAATCTGATAATGTTAATAGTTTTCTCAATAAAATCCACATTACCTTCTTCAAGGATGGATTGTTCTAGAAGTGTTTGTTGAGGTAGCTTATTGTTTTCTTTCAATCTCTTGACATGTTCTCTATATTCTTCCTCCTGTTTCTAGAGGGTCTTAACATATGCAGTCATTTCATTGAATGATTCCCATGCACCTTTATGAGCCTTATGACTTTCAACAAGTAGCTCTTCTACCTATTGATTCAAATTATTAGTCCATTTGTCCAACATACCTACTTTTCTTCTCATTTCCATGAGTTCATCAATGTCTTTCATACTTAGAAAAATTGGTGTCTTAGGATCAACATCAGATTGTAAAGAAATAGGAGAGGAAAAATCTTTCAAGAATCTATGCAATTGATCCAACTGAGCTTTGAGATCATCCTTCCTTTGCTTAACTTTTATCATCCTTGATTTAGTAGAGGATGCTACAATATCAATAAGATCCATTTGTTGGTTCCTTGTAAGCCTCCCCAAGTTCACAATGCCCAGTCAATAATCACTCAACTATAGTTCTTGTTTATCTTTGTCAACCATAGGAATAGTACATTCAGCTACAATTTCTCCATCATCTCTCAATTTAGTGGAATGGAGGACTCGAGCCTTTTTCTTGGGCCTCTCCTTCTCAATTTCCTTCATCATATCATCCCAATTTAGGGGTTGAGGCTGAACTATCTGTTTCCTCTCCAAGTTGAGATTTCACCACATTAGAGCAGCAGGAGGAGTAATCACATGTGGTGAAGAAGTGGTAGAAGAGAGGGGTTTCCAAAGTGTTACCTTAGGTTGAGAATAAACCTCTTGTTGTTGCTCCTTTTCTACCATCTCTTTAGCTAGACTATCAGCTTTAGATTTTTCCTTTTCTTTTTCCAACCTCCTTTCTTCCAACATATCATTCCTTTGTTTTTCCAATTCCTTAACTCTCTCCCACATTTTGGCTACTTCTTGTTCATGTTTGGCTTGTTCTTCTACCTCTCTTCTCTTCAGTAAGAGCTCTTCTTCTTCTTTCTTTCTTTGGGACTCCTCTATAGCTTTGGTTTTGGCATAAAGATATTCCTTTTCTCTCCTCTTCTGGGCCTTCTCCTCTTCAATATCATAGATCTTTTGTAGGAGAGCCAACTTCTCGCCTCTGCTTTAGCTTTCAATTTAGTTTCTTTTTTTTTTGTTGTAGAAGGTCCTCCTTCTCCTTATGTTTCCTTGCTAGCTCCTCAGTTTTGGCTCTAGCTTCCAATTCTTGCTATTTTGCAAGTCAATCAACTTGTTCCTTGGCAACAACCTCCTTCTTTACATCTTCAAAGAGTTTCAATTTTTCCTCTGGGGTTAGGACATGCTTGGTCCCAACATCTTCAATATACTTAGTAGGTACAGTTACAAGAGGCTCATTATTTGATTGTGTGGCTTCTGAATTAGTGTCTATGTCATGTATCTCAACCTCTTTTTTTCTTAAGAGTCTCATCTTTCTCATGGAGGTTGTCTGTAGGTACTTCTCTAGTAGATTCTTCTGAGAGAGAAGGTTGAGATGAGGTTTCTCCTCCAGTTGTTGTAGTTTCTACATCTTGCGACTCATTGGTGTCTTGAGCAAGTACTTCTAGATCAACATCCCTTCTAGGGCTGGGAGGATAATGCTCTAGTTGTTCTTTAGGGTTCGTCCTCCTCTTGGTTCTCCTATAGCCTTGGGTGCCTCCTTCTTTTCTCTTCTTTGAGGATTAAGCTTCTAGCTCCTTTATTCTCATTACCACCCATTGGATACTCCTATCCATCACTGTCCTAGAAATTTGTTTAATATCTATAAACTCCTCTTCATCCCAATTTATTGGGTCCAAGTTCTTGGTACCTATATTCTCTGCTTCATACTTAGGGTCCAAAACTACACCATCATCTGATAGTGTTTTAGGAATGTCTTCCTTTACCCCATATTCAATCATTAGCGGGATGGTAAGCCTTTCATAGTTCCTTTTCCTTACATCATAGTCATCCTGCAAATCTATCCTGAAATCTTCTAACAAGTTATAATATTTATCAAAAATGGTGGGGGCTAAGCCATTCATCTTATACTTTAGGTCAAAGTGTTTCCAGGCTGTATACAATCCCAACTTGAAGTAACTTAATTCTTCACATACTACCTTTGCAGAAAAATTGCAAACACAACAATATTCCCCCAACTTCATGGGAAATTTGTGGCATCCTGGCTTATGTTTATTGGAAAACTTTGTATTGACTCCCAGATCTTGATATACAAACTCCATAAGAAAAATCCTATCACTGCATCATCTTGGTAGTTGATGAGGATTTCCTTCAAAACCTACCAACCTAAAGTAAGAGAACTTGGGGTATTGGATATACCAATGTCCCCATTCAACAATGAAAGACATAGATTCTCTACTCATCCTATATCCAACATCTCATGTCAACCAGTTCATAATGACATAAAGGAATGCATCATTAACCCTTCTGTAATGTAGCTCTAATGTTTGTAGGGTCAATTGATCATAGTGCTACCAAGCCTTCTTTTTTTCTAGGAGCTTCCCCTAATATGCCTACTGCATTCAATCTAGGGAATAGACCCATTCGTTCAGCTGAATATACAACATAAGAGGTCATGAAGAAATTATTTGTTTGCCTCACCTTGAGCATCTGATTGTGTAGGTTATCTAACAAGATCATTCCCCAATCAAACTGTTACCTACCATCCAAAATTTTTTCAATGAATGGAAACATCCATTCCTTAAAATATGCAGTCTTTCTTTCCAAACACCCTAGAAAGCATCATGATCAAGTAATCAATTTCCTTTTTGAAGTATCCCCTTTTGGGTTGTTCAGGAACCTTACTCAAAGACTTCTTTTCAGTCTTCAACCACTTCTTGTTCATGTGTGACCTATTAGTTTCTTTGTCCCTATTGAATAACTGCAATGCCTATGTTTCATTCAATTGATTAGGGTTCTTAGGGGTAGGTGCATTGAATAATAACCTCATCATTTGTGGGGATAGATCAATTATCACATTCCCCTAGAGGTCTACACACTGCCTTGATGCATGATTGAAGCCCCTACTGCTGTGAGTATAAGCTCCAGGCACTGAACTGATAGAGGGAAGAGAGTGACATGTGCCAGTCCGGATTGGGCTATTCTTTCAACCCTCCCAATCACTTCCTCTGAGAAAGTGTCTATGAATAACTCATCACAATTGAATTGCACTAGATTTGTATTTGTGATGTCATCCCATTCTGAATCCAACTTGCTGGATGTAAGAGTGGCATCCTATTGTTTATATCTCAAAGTATAAGGCAATTGTTCCACCTTTATCTTCTTTGGCTTTACTCCATTTAATCTTTCCACAACTTGCCTTTCCTTTTGTGAAACCTCTTCTAATGCTCTTAACATTGTTTACTCCTGCAAGACAACCCTAGATTAGATTAAAAAAAGGCATGGGAAACATCATTACAAGTATTACCTTTCATACTGCTCTATCCTTCCCTAGGTAGCCCTTCATACTTACTAAAATTTTAAACCTATTGGGAGTGGGACCAAGAGAAGATCAGGAACTAGAGAGTTGAAACAAATAACACAATCGAAACTAGAACCAGGACCAGAGCAGAAACTAGAACTTTCAAAAGTTCCAATATTTTGTATCGTTCCGTGATTTGGTTCTGCTAAGGCTAGCAGGATCAAGATCAGAATTGGAACCTACTAGGAGTGGGATCATTTCTAGAACCAAACTCTTAGGTAAAAATTTCATTAGATGAGTTCTGCTATATATTACCAAGACTAAGCATAATCTCCCCACATGCCCATGTCAATTTGGACTCAGGTTAAAAAAGAAAGCACAGGGAGGTAGAATTCAAGCTCAAATTTGCTGAAAAAATGGGACCGGGATTGAGTGAGCTAAGGAATCTATGCAAAAACGGTGCTACACGTAAACCCTAATTCACACAACCTATTGACTTAAATTAAAAATAGGGCATCAAAACCCTACGATCAAATCCATAAGACCGACACAGGCATAAAATCAGAAGGGTTGAGAGAAAGATTTAAAATAGTTTTAAACATTAGAACCCTTCAAAACAAACCCCTAATCAAAACTAGGGCATGGTGGAACAGAACTTCCATCGAGAACGGAGAAAACAACAACAAACCAACAAAAATAAATGAAGGGAAGCAAAATACAAAATGGAAAAACGGAAGAAAAACCAAACGAAACACAAATAGACACAAGCAAAGATCCATGGGAAAAGTCCCACGAACGTGCGAAGAACCAAGTGAACAACAAAATAGGAAAACACAAAAGGGAATGGGAGAAACCCCCCCTACATTGAAATGCAACTAGAAAGGGTTGAAAATTGACAGGAATCCACTCACGAACGTTCGCCCACAACAAAATTGGGCTCCTCTTGAAGTTGTTTTAGCTCTGGCTCATTAAAATGCTTTAGATAATTGTAATGAGCCAAATAACCTTGATTAAGGTTTAAAAAACCATTTCACACGTGTGAGGAGGTTGCATTTAATGAAATTAATATGGTTGGTCAGATGCAAAGCCAAAGCGAAGGTGAGTACACAACCACCATTCACATCAAAGGTAAATGAAAAAAAAAGAACAAAGGGAAATAGGACTGGGATGAAGCCCATCCCAAAATAGGACTCCAAACGAGAACAAAACACAAGGTAGACCAAACTGAAGCGGGATCAGAACCAAACCCAATCTTGGAACTTTTGCAAAGTTCCAAGTCCAGATTTTGTTCTGGTTCCCCTTCTTCCAAAAGGAAAAGAAACACAAAGAGGAAGAAAACAAACCCAAGAGCCCAAGACAAACATGACAACAAAGAAGCATACAGGGAAAGAAACGGGGCCGAGACCAAAACAAAAACTTGACCTAGAACTTTGCAAGAGTTCTAGGATTGGTTTCGGCCCACGACCCGAGCCCACAAAACAAAAGGAAATAAGGACTTAGGAGGAAAAAGAACAACTCCTAAGACCCAAACAAAAACACCAAGGACAAACTAACACAAGGGGGACCCATTTTGACCCAAAAAAAAAATGGGGTGGTTATGCAAGGAATAACATACCGTAATTTGATTTCATGATTAAAATATAGTTAAATCATGTAATATGTAAATTATCATATATTTTTACGGAAAGGCATGAAATTAGGAAAAAAATTAAATCAAGCATGCACTGGAATTTCACAACATATAGGGATTCTAAAATAATTCCCAACTTGGATCTAGGTTCACATAAGGTCAAATATGACACATATCATACTCAATTTCAAGTATAATCAAGGAATGGATAGGGAGGACCACTATGAAATCTCCAAATTAACCACCATTGGGGAATAAATCAAACCTATATATCTAGGTGGAGAAATTACCCTATACCTATAACCATTCAACGTACGTCAAGGGTACCTACTCAATGCATTTATAGATGAAGCACAACATAATCACCCAATCAAGTCCAATAGCATAAAGTATAAATAACATCCATATACAAATCATTCCTTCTGAACATCAATAATCATGATTATATTTAACTATAGCATATATAATGCACATCACTAAACTAAAGCAAACTGATATATTCAAGCATAAAAACATACAAAATTCTAACTGACATGTTGAGGAACCTCATCTCAAACATGTGGTGGTTCATACACATCATTTAGAGCCATAAAATAACCACTATAACAATCATGAGGAAATCATGAAACTGAAACACCGATCTCACATTAACAAGGTGCAAATGGGAGGGGCACTAAACATCACCTTTCATACAAAAATAATGTACTTATAATTTTAAAGTTGTTGATTTCATATTTCATGAGATAGATAAAATTCTCAAGGAAATGATTATATATCCTATTCATCATTTTACATAAATTGCTAAGATTGTCCTTGTGCGTAAAAATAATGGTGAAATAAGACTTTTTGTTAACTTTAGGAACCTAAATCAAGCTTCTTTAAAAGATAAATATCCATTTCTAACTATAGATCATGTGATACATACAATCTCAAGCTCTTAAATGATTTCCATGGTTGATGGCTTTTAAGTATATAATTAGATAAGTGTGGTAGAAGAAGATCAACACAAAACAACTTTTGTTAACCCTTTGGGTACGTTTGCATACAATAGAATGCCTTTTTCCCTCACCAATGCAGGGGATAATTTCCAAAGAGTTATGGATATTTCTTTTGGGGATTTAGAAAACAAAATTATTTTGATTTACCATGATGATCTTACAGTATTATCTAAGAAAATGGAAGATAATTTTAAGGATTTGGTGATGGTGTTGCAAATATGCAAAGAACATAAAATATCTTTGAATATAAAAAAATTTATCTTTGGGGTATCAAAACATAAAATTTTGGATCATATTGTTTCAAAAGAGTCCATCAAAATAGATCCTAAGAGGGTTAAGTATATTTAAAAATTGAGCTTACCATCCAATCGAATACAGGTAGAGTCATTCTTCAAACAAGTGAAATGTCTGAGAAATTTTGTGCCAGATTTTTTAGAGATCGCCAACAATATTTCAGAGATGACCAAGGAAAAGAGAGGATTTAGATAAACTAATATGGTAAAGAAATATTTTGAAGATGTAAAAAAATATATCACTCATGATCTAGTACTCATCCACCCTGACTTAAAAAAAAAAGAAGATTTTATCATCTACTGTTATGCTTCTGAGCACATACATCTATTTTTTTGTTATAAGTTGATGAAAAAGGAGTTGAAGCTCACATTTCATTTATCATAATTTCATTCAAGATACATGTGATCAAGTATTATTAGGTGGAGAAAGATTCTTTTGGTTTGGTTAAGGTAGCCAAGGATTTTAGGTATTATATTCTACACTCCCATCCTTTTTACACACCTAATCTAGCAATTAAAAACATGTTAACATTGTAAGAAGTTGTCTATAACAAAAGAGGGGCATGAATTGAAAAATTTCAAGAATGAATTGAAAATAAAACTAACCAACTTGGTAAAAGGTAGAGGATTATGTAAATTAATAGCTGAAAACTTATATGAACTAGAGAAAGATGTTCCATTTGCATTTTTGGTGAGCTTGCAAGATGAATGGTTCTCAAACATTGCCTAGTTTCTAACTTATGGAGAATTTCCTTCTCATATTTCTTCTAAATAAAAGAGAAAATTAAAATTGAAAGACACTAAATATGTTATTTGGGGAGAGAATATACTTAAAAAATGCATAGATACCACTTTTATGAGGTGTGTAGACAAATAAAAGTAAAATAAACTCTTGGAATCATTCCATACGAGGCATCTAGAGGAAATTTCTTAGCATCCGTTACAACTTTTAAAATTTTGAGGAAATATTTTTATTGTCCAGGTATGTTTAGGGATGCTTATGACTAGGTTTCTAAATGTGAAAAGTGTGCTCATTTTTCTAGTAGGCCTCAATTAGCAACTTTTCCCTTAAGACCAGTTGTCATTGATGAACCCTTCCAACAATGAGCTTTACTTTTTTTGGGCCTATCAATGTTCAATCTAGTGTAGATCATACTCACATTTTGATTACTATAGACTATTTTACTAAATGGGTAGAATAAATAGCAGTGAAGCACACTTCCTTTGAAATAGTATGCAATTTTATTAAATAAAATATTGTAGTCATATTTGGAATACCTATGAAGATAGTCACATGTAATTCCCATAACTTTTCTTTTATAAAAATTTCTCTTTTCTGTTATGATTATGGAATCAACTTATCTCACTCTTCTAATTACTACCCTCAAGGGAATGGGAAAGCTGAATAGAGTAACAAAAAATTGGTTATTATTATTTAGAAAATGATCAATGAGAATAAGAGAAATTAGTGTAAAAAATAAATGATACTCTATGAGAAGATCAAATTACTCCAAAAAGAGCTATAGGCATGTCCCATTTTCAATTAGTATATGGAATTGAAAGTGTTATACTTATTCCTCTCAAACTCTTGGCATTAAATTTGTAGAAGGGCATTGAAGATGGAAAATTTTAGGATGCATTGGGAAAAAAATATATTTTTATAAGATTGAAGAACAAAGAGAGGGAATAGTTGAAAAAATAGTTGAACATTAGAGGAAAGTGAAGATTATCTTTGATAAGAAATAAGAAATGAAGGAATTTTTTAGTTCATGACTTGGTCTTATTATGGGATAGAAGAAGGGAACCTAAGGGCACTCATGGAAATTTTGATTCACTCACAAATGCTCCTTTAAAGATCAAAAATATTATTGGAGACAATGCATTCTACACATCATATTTGAATAGGACTCCTTGTCTCTTGTATACAATGGGAAAGATTTGAAGTCATACAATTGGTAAGTGGGTTATCACCCATCATTATATATAGTTAGTTAGGATCATTATGTTGGTGTGAATAAAGTCTTGTACCTAGTTAATTCTTTACTAGGAACTTAGGGGACTTATTCACACATTAAGTTTACTTAGGATATAAGATTTCTTCTAGAATTCTTAGTTTTCTTTTCTAGATTTTAAGTTATCCTAAGTAATTATGAGTTAGTTGTCTCACGTGATAAGATTAAGACACTTTTCATGATCTTTTCTAATCCTATCTCTCACCTTGCCTTTATAAGAAATGCATTGCATGCATATTTTACATCTTGATAACATCTTGATCACATCTTGATCATATTGTATCATATTGTAATTATTGTTTTGTGGGATAACATCTTTCATTGTTTCTTCTCTTTATTGCATGTGGAGGTTATTTGGTGTTGTAGATTGAAGATCTTGGTTGCTCACTTCAACATGGTATCAAAGCTTTGAATCTAGCAAGCCCCTTATTTTTTATTAGAGAGTTTCTACCATCAAGTTTTCTCTTGTGATTTGAGTTTATTTTTTTGATCTTGTAAATTCTTGTATGCTCTTCTCTTGCATTTCAATATGATCTTGAGAATCAAAAAGGGTTTGTAAAGATCTGTTAATACTATATTGCATGTATGCTTTTTGGTGAGATCTAATGATTGTATTCCCATTGTGTTTAGGAGGCTTGAGAAAGTCATATTTGGCTTTCATTTCACTCAATTTGGTCACCATTTGCAACTTTGGCACACAAGGGTTTGAAGCTCAAATCTGGAGAACAATTTTTTACAATAGCATTTTCAGCCAAAAATAACCCTCCCATTACATTCGAGAGGCTGATTCCATCAATTTTAATATATAATTTTCCTATATTTGACAAAAGTTGTTTTTGGGGCAATTTTTTTTAGCAGGGCAGTTGTACAACCACCCTACAGTCTCATAATTACTTTTGTAACAGGCAAATAAAATAAAATAAAAATTATATAACACTTTAAAAGTGTCACAACCAATAGTTGCCAAAGTCATTGCGGCTAAGGCCTAGCCTTGTGGCCTTAAGCCTGTGGAAGGCTCACAACCACTAAGTAGCCTAAGCCGCCAATAGTGGGACCTGACCTGCTAACAGATTAATAACCACAATAGAAAAATTAATGGTGATCAATTTAAAAGAAAAACTATGATAGGAATTTTTTTAAACCATCGATTATTTGCTGCAAACTTCCACCACCCAACCTTGCTCCTAGTTGTGTGGGCAACTAGTGCCTAGCCCCCCAGGGCTATTTTTTTTTGCTTTTTTTCCCAACTAGGCATTTTTTTTCAAATGGCTATAACTTTTCATCAAAGTATCAGATTTTTGTAAACAAGATATCATCGAAAAGGTGGTTCAATGAACTTCACAGTAGTGCAAGTGTATTTTGTAGATCTTTCCAATTTCTACCAATTTTTTTAGCTTGAAGGTACATGTGCATTTATAACTTGTACTCGACATAATGTTTGCATAAGAAGTTAAAATTTGGAAAAAAAATTTCTTAGATTACTCAAAAAATTGTAAGGAATTTGTTTGTAACCTCTATTTTCATTTTTGACAAGCCATTTTTTCAAAAGTTGTAAAAATCACTGTGTGTTATAAACGGTTGATTTGACCTTGTCACTTGTACAAATTATAAAATTTCTTAATTGTAATTTACTAAGGGGTTTGCAAATTCAATTTATATACATTTTGGGGGGTTGAAGGTACAATTTAAGTGCCACATTGTCTTCTTTCTCTTGGTGTTCTTCTATCCAACATGGTAGATCTAAGGAAAATTGAACCACTCACTCCACACAATTATCATACATGGAATCTTAAAATGAATCAATTGTTACAATCTAAGGGTTTGTGGTAAATGTTAGAAGCACAACAACCTAGATTCATAAGGGAATAATAAAAATTTACTGATAGATGTAAAATGGATGAAGCAAAAGGGATCATTGGATTACATTAATCCAATAACTTATTTCATATTACAGAGTGTAAAACACCTAAGAATGTTTGGGACAAACTTGAAGAATTGTAAGGTCAATTCAATCAGTTTAGAATCTTGTAGCTTCAAGAAGATCCCCAATCACCCTCTCCAGATGCATTTCCTTCTACTCGAGATTTTCTTACACAGTTCAAATTGATTTTGTCACAATTAAAAGGATGCGGGCATGATAAATTTGATGATGAATGTATTTTCTTGATTTTGTTCAAGTTAAGAGGACTTTATCAAGTGTTCTCTTCCACTTTATATTCTACTATGGATGCCATGGGGAAAGATTATAAAATTCCTTCTTTTGAGTTGTTTTGTGAACTTCTTACTAAGGAGCAGACCGAGTTAGTTCAAATGGATACACTTCCTAGTTCTAAGAACCAAGCTCTAATATCTCAATATTCCAAGGGTAAAGGAAATAATTAGAAGAAGCCTAAGAAATAATCATCTTCAAGTAGTGAGTCTCCCTCTAAACCAAAGGAGAAGAAAAATTAGAATTGCACTCCACCTCCTTCTTCTTCTACCTTTGGAGATTCTTCTTCCAAGTCCAAGAAAATGAAAGGAGAATCTTGTTCATTTTGTGGAAAAATTGGGCATGATGAGTATCATTGTTTCAAGAGACTAGAGGCCTTGGAGGAAGCTATGAGGAGACAATATTTTAGTGCCTAAGTCTTCTTCCATGGGAAAAGGGCAAGTTATTTTGACATGTACCTTACATACATTTATTGATAGTTGGATTCTTGATTCGAGTGCTTCACATCACATGACCAATTCACATGATCTCCTTGATTCCATTGCTCATACTTATACTTCTCAAATTATAGTTGGGAACTCTTCACATATTCCAATTTTGGGGACAAGCTCCATTCAGATGCTAGATGGTTGCATTGAGGATGTTCTTCTTGTTCCTAATATTTTAGCAAATCTACTTTCCATATATCAAATTTATCATTTTGGTGATGGAAAGACTATTGAGTTTACTCCACAAAATGTGACTATTAGATAGTTACGAGATCCTAGAAAGGTTGTTATTATTGGAAACTTGTGTTGTCATTGATATGAATAGAGCATCATTGCATTGATGTTAACCCCTAACAAAGTGTGTTTGTTGCATTATGTTCTCATTAGTATTATCAATACTGTTAACCTCTAATGTAGCAATGATGAGTAAGTTTTTTTGGATATAAACCCCTTGTGTGGTTGAGATGTTGTGAAGGTGTTTTAGATGTTGAGTTGTTGTTTGTGATGCTTGGTTTCCACGTGCTTTTGAGAAAATTTGAAGAAAAGAGAGTTCAATGTGATAGAGTGGTGTTTAGTGTTTTGATCTACATTTCTTCATGCTTGAAGATGTGCCCATGAGGTTTGGACTTGATGATCAAAGGTGTTCAGAAGTATTATATCTATAGTTTCAATTTTTGGATCATGTGACAGAAGAAGTTATGTTCATCAGTCTTTGAACTATGAAGCAGTGTTGTCTAGGAGAAATGAAATTGCTCCACATTTATTTTTAGTAAATATTTTGGTGTTGTGGATCTAGGAATGTGATTCTAATGTTTTTTCTACCTTCCCTTGAAGTTTCAGTGTTGAGTTGTTCTGCAAGGTTGTTTGGTGTGTTGGATGTTTGTGCTAGTATGTTTTGTTGCATAAAATGAAGGTGTTCTTGAGTTTTAGATGGTTGCAGTGGTTGTGCAAAATAATATGATGGTGTTGGAGTATTATAAGATGTATTAATATCATGGAGTGTTTCTGTTTGGTCCATGAGATGCTTTTAGACCTTGAGAAGTGTGTTTGGAGTCACTTGTTAGTGTTAGTGCAGGTTTGGCTAACTTGGCATGCTAGCACTAATTGTGGAGGATAATTGTTTATTGAGAAAGTGTTAAGAAGCATGTTTTTTAGATTTGGGTTCCAATTAAAAGTAGTGGCATGATTTGGATTTGCTTATTTATGTTGTGGAAATGTTTGGTGCCAACCTATTTGGTGATACATGGTTGAGGTGTATACGTTTCATTAAGGTTGGCCTAATTAAGATTGTTTTAGGTCACAGAGGGTACAAATGTAAGCTGAATTATTATGTAGATTGTGAGTGAGTTGTTTGATGTGAAAGATGTGAAAGTGATCTAGTGCACTGATTTGAGTGAAATCCTTAATACCTATGACTTCCTAATGTAGTGAGAAGAAGGTGCCTACATTTCAATCTGTTTGACAAGTTTTTTGTGCTTCAGTGGAATTGTACCTTTGGCATATTAAAGATGCATTGTTAGCAGTTCAAATTAGTAGTGACCCACCTATTCTTTCTTCTATCTTCTATATAATGAGTCCTTTGGAAATGAGCCACATGTAGCAATCCTTTCTTTATCTTTCTAAGCAATGAACCCTTGGTAGTGAGCCTTATTGTATTCAGTGTTGCAATTCACATATTAGTGAGCTAATCATCACCATGGTTTTTCCCTTCTTGATTTTTCCACATAAATATAGTGTTCTTATGTGTTTGATGTGTATGAATTACTATTTTACATGTTTACATTCTATTAATGCATGTTAATGGTTTAATAGTGGATAATGGTTTAAGAGCTAATGTAGATCTGAATGTTAATTAGGGTTTCTAATGTTTTAATAGTATACAAATAATTCACCCCCCTCATCTCGGTTGTCTCGTACATCTAAAAATTGGTATCAAAGTTGTGGTTCTGAGGAAGAAGCGTAACTGCTTGAGGTAGATCCAGATGGAACACATGAAAGGTGTCAAATCTCCTTTGTTTGATGGAACAAATTATACCTACTAGAAAGCTAAGATGGATTCTTTCTTAGTCTCCCTTGGAATTGGTGTTTGGTATTGTGTTAAAAGAGGTTACACTATGTTTTCAAATGGACCATAAACTTATGATGAGATCAAGGCATATGAGAACAATGGAAAAGAAAGGAATGCAATCATGACTGGTCTTACTGATTCAAAACTCATGAAGTTTATAAGCTACAAGTCTGCTAAAGATGTTTGGACAAAGTTGGAAGGAATATATGAAGGAGATGACAAGGTCAAACAAGCAAACATACAAATCCACAAAGCCAAATTTGAAACCCTAAGGATGACTGAAGATGAATATATTTTTTACTACATGCTTAGAGTTGATGACGTTGTCAATGGTCTTGGTGGAAATCTAGATGAAATCGAAGTTGTGAAAAAGGTATTAAGAACTTTTCCTAAATATTATAGTCATAATTTTTTTTCTATTGAGGAAGGTCAAAATTTGGATCGTTATTCTAGAGATCATTTGTTTGGTGCTTTAACTTATTTTGAAATGAGAGAGTTTGGTCAAGATACTACAAGCAAAGAAACTACTTTCAAAGTCTTCAAAGTGGAAAAGGATGATGGATCAAATCTAGATGATCTTGATGAGGTGGAAGAAAACTTTGTGAGGAGATTGAAAAAGGGTATTGGAAAATACAGAGGTAAGTTACCTTTCAAATGTTTCACTTGTGGAAAGATAGGTCATTATGCATCTAAATATCTCATCAAAGTTACTAATGAAAAAAAATGATCATACAGGTAAATTTGTCAAGAAGAGTTATAATGTTGAAAAGAAAATTAGTGTATCTAATGATGAAGAATCAGATTATTAGAATGAAGACAATGATAAATTATTGTTCATGGCTCTAAATGTTGGAACTAATTCTACTAATATTGAAAGATGTGTGAAGGAAAGTGCTTTAGAAATAGTTCATAACATCGAAGGAACTATGTTGACTACTTTTCATACTAGAGGGGAGAAGAATTACTGGATCATTGACAGTGAATTCTCAAATCATATGAGAGATGATAAGAGTGAGTTTGTTAAGCTTGAAAAGTATGATGGTGGTCTTGTTAAGTTTAGTGATGATACATCTGCTAAGATTTGTGGAAAAGGTTCAATTAGTCTTGATGGTAAGAATAATATTGATGATGTTCTTTATTTCAAGGGTCTCCAACATAATCTTCTAAGTGTAGGACAAATATGTTTTAAAGGATATAATCTCGTATTTCAGGATGGTGGTTGTGAAATCAAAAAAGGAAGCTCTGGTATTCTGGTTGTTGGTGGAAATAGGACATGAGATTATGTCTATCAACTCAAAGGTAATGGTGCAAAGTTCTTTATGTATCAAACTAATGAAATTTATTGATGGCATAAAAGAATGGATCACATCAATTTTCATAGCCTAGCAAGGATAAGTTCTATTGAGGTTGTGAGATATTTTACAAAGATTACAAAGCCTATCAATGTAATCTACAAAGAATGTCAAGTTGGAAAGAAAATGAAGGAAAGATTCAAGAAAAAAGAATATTCTACCATAGGTCCCTTAGAGTTAGTGCATAAATATATGTGTGGACCTACTAGAATTAGAGTCTCATGTGGTGATAGGTATTTCATGTTATTAATGGGTGATTATTCTAGAATGGATTGAGTTATATTTCTCAAAGAAAAAATAGAAGCTCTAGACAAGTTTAAAGAATTTAAGGCTATGGTTGAGAATGGAATGAATCTAAAAATAAAATGTTTAAGGTATGATGGAGGCAGTTAGTTTACTTCATATGATTTTAACAATTTTTGTAAAGATCATGGAATAAAGAGGAATTTTTCATCCCCTAGAACTCCTGAGAATAATGGAGTTGTGGAAAGGAAAAATAAAATAGTTCAGGAAGTAGTTAGGACAATGATGAATAAATTCAATCTTCTAGATGTCTATTGGATAGAAGCAATTCATACTACATTGTACATTCTTAATAGAGATCAAGTAAGAGCAAAAAGTTCAAAAAATCCCTATGAGCTATGGTATGGTAAACCCCCTACTATGAAGTATTTCAATTTTTTTGGAAGAAAATGTTATATCAGAAGAGATGAGGAAAACTTGGGAAAGTTTGATGCTAGATCTGATGAAGAAATCTTCCTTGGATACTCTACAAGAAGCAAGGTCTATGGGTGCTACAACAAGAGATTGAAGAATATTATTGAAAATGTAAGTTTCAAAGTGGATGAAGAACCAAATCAAAGTTCATTATTGATAGATGAATATGAATTTGATGAATCCCCATGTATTGAAGAAGAAAATGTTGAAGACAAAGGAAAGAGTTGATAGTTGAAGAGGAAGAAGCTCCAAAAAAAATCCTAAAACACTCAAGTATGTGCAAGAGAATCATCAGAAGATCAGATCATTGGAGATAAGAGAAAATGTGTGCTAACAAGGAGAAAAGATACTATGATAGAGGAACAAGTAAATTTTTGTTTACTTTCTGAGGCGGAACCAAAAATAGTGACTGAGGCATCCAAAGATGAAAATTGGGTCAAAGTAATGAAGGGAGAGTTAGAAAAGATAGAGAAGAATCTGAATTGAGAATTGGTCCCAAGACCAACAGATAAGAATGTGATTGGTACTAAGTGGGTATTCTGGAACAAGCTAAATGAAGATGGAAAAGTTGTCAGGAACAAGGCTAGACTTGTGTGCAAGGGTTGTACTCATAGGTTGAAGGTATAGACTTTGAAGAAAATTTTTCTCCAATTGTAAGAATGGAATCTATTACGATATTTTTAGATTTTGTAGCACATAAATATTTCAAGGTACATCATATGGATGTGAAATCTGCATTCTTGAATGGTGAGTTGGAAGAAGAGGTATACATTGAACAACCATAAGTTTTTTAGCTGTCAGAAGATGCAAATATGGTCTGTAGATTGAAGAAAGAATTATATGGACTAAAGTAAGCTCCCAGAGCTTGGTATGAAAGGTTAGACAAGTACTTGCTAATGCAAGGATTCAAAAAAGGTATTGCACATAGCAATTTGTATTATAAAGTTGAAGGAGAACAAATCTTGATTGTGGTGGTATATATTGATGACATAATATTTGGAGGAAATGTAAGATATGTGCAAGAATTTTGCTAAGGAAATGCATAAATAATTTGAGATGTCAATGTGTGGGTCCACATGAATTTATTACTTGGTTTGTAGACCAGTCAATCAAATAAAGGTATATTCATATCACAGTCTAAGTATGTTAAGGAATTATTGAAGAAGTCTGGAATGAATGACTCTAAATTGATATGTACTCCTATGGTTACTGGTTGTAAGTTGAGCAAGAATGATGAATATCCTAAGACAGATCAGAAAAAGTATAGATCAATGATTGGTCAACTATTATATCTTACTGTTAATAGATTGGATATCATGCATTCAGTTTGTCTTGTGGATAGATTTCAAGAAGATCCCAAAGAATCTCATGTTACAACAATGAAAAGGATATTTGAAAATATTTGAAGGGAACTCCAAATTATGGTTTGTGGTATCCTAAGGATACTAACATCTCTTTAAGTACATATACAGATGAAAATTTGGCTTGATGTGTAGATGATAGGAAAAGTACAAGTGGTGGTGCTTTTTTTATTGGAAGCAGGTTGGTTTCATGGATAAGTAAGAAGCATGATTCAATTCTATTATCTACTATAGAAGCAGAATATATTACATAGCAACATCATGTTGCACACAAGTGTGATGGATGAAGCAAACATTAAAAGATGTCAAATTTTCATATGATGAACCTATTCCTATCACGTGTGACAACATAAGTGCAATCAATATTTCAAAGAATTTGGTAATGCATTCAAGAAAAAAGCATATCTTAATTTGATATCACTTCTTGAGAGAGAAAGTTGCAGAGAATGAAGTGAAGTTGGAGTATGTGCCTACTAAGGATCAAAGTGCTGATATTTTCATAAAGGCTCTTCCAAACGATACTTTTGAGTATCTCTGAGAGAAGTTAGGGGGTTATTTCCACTCCTTTCAACTAGATGCATAAGTGTGTGCATCTATCTAGGAAGCATTTCAAGATATCTCTCTTGGTCTTGGACTGATGTTGGAGGCTACCTCTCAGGGGGAGTGGGTAGAAATGGTTGATGGTTGGTGCAGTTGTTGTCTCTTACAGGTGTTGCTTTTGAGGAGAGCAAGCATAAGTAATTAATGACAAAGGGGGAGTTAAAAAAAGGAAACTATGTGGTATCCTTTTCCATTGATGTCAAAGGGGGAGAAAAAGTTGAATTGGTTGAAAAACCATTGTGCAAAAATGGACATGGTCTTAAGACCATAGGGGGAGAATGTTAGCTATATGGAGAAAAGGAGAGGATAAATGCTTGTGTAAGGGGGATTAGTGTGTATTAGTGAGTAGTATGTGTTGTTGTTGGTTGTTGTTGTTATTGATAGTTTTTCATATCAAGTGTTTCCATCAATGAAAAAGGGGGAGATTATTGAAAACTTATGTTGTCATTGATTTCAACAAAGCATCGTTACACTTATGTCAACCCCTGAGGAAGTAAGTTTGTTGGTTGCACTGTGTTCTCATTAGTATTATCATTGGTGTCAACCTCTAGTGTAGCAATGATGAATAAGTGTTTGTGGATATCAACCCCTTGTTTGGCTGATATTTTGTGAAGTTGTTGCAGATGTTGAATTGGTGTTTGTGATGCTTGGTTTCCAAGTGCTTTTGAGAAAAGTTGAATATAAAAAAGAGTTTAGTGTGATAGAGTGGTGTTCATTGTTTTTCTTTGCATTTCTTCATGCTTGAAGATGTGCCCATGTAGTTTAGACGTGATTATCAAAGGTGTTATATCTATAGTTTAAGGTTCTAGATCATGTGATAGAAGAAGTTGTGTTCACCAGTGTGTGAACTGTGAAGCAGTGTTATCTAGGAGAAATGAGATTACTCCTCATTTCTCTATAGTAATAGTTCTAGTGTTGTGGATCTAGGAACATGCTTATCATGTTTTTTTCTACCTTCCCTTGAAGTTTCAGGTGTTGGGTTGTTCCACAAGGTTGTTTGGTATGTTGGATGTCTATGCCAGTATGTTTGGTTGCACAAAATGAAGATGTTCTTGAGTTTCAAGTGGTTGCAATGGTTGTGCAAAATAATCTGATGGTGCTAGAGTATTTTGATATGTTGTATGAATATCATGGAGTGTTTTTATATGGTCAACAAGAGGTTTTCAGACCTTGAGAAGTGTGTTTGAAGCCACTTGTTAGTGTTAGTGCAAGTTTGGCTGACCTGGTGTGCTAGCACTAATTGTGAAGGATAATGTTGATTGAGGAAGTGTTGAGAAGCATTTTTATAGATTTGGGTCCCAATTAAGTAGTTGTGTGGGTTGGCTTCACTTCTTTATGTTGTGGAAGTGTTTGGTATTGACCTATTTGGTGATACATGGTTTAGGTGTATATGTTTCATTAAGGTCGACCCAATTAAGATTGTTTTAGGTCGTGGAGGGTATAAATGCAAGGTGAATTTTTATGTGGATTGTGAGTGGAGTGTGTGATGCAAAACATGTGCAAGTGATCAAGTGTGTTGATCTAAGTGCAAGCCTTAATGCCTATGATTTCCTAATGTAGTGAGGAGAAGGTGTCTACATTTCAGTCTATTTGATGAGTAGTTTGTGCTTCAATGGAATTGTACCTTTGACATGTGAGAGATTCATTGTTAGCAATTCAAATTGGTAGTGATCCAACCCTTCTTTCTTATTTCTCCTAGATAGTGAGTCCTTTGACAATGAGCATTTCTTTATCTTTCTACGAAGTGAGCCCTTGGAAATGATCCTTATTGTATTTGGTGTTGCAATTCATATATTACTAAGCTAATCCTCACTATGGCTTTTCCCTTCTTGGGTTTTCCATGTAATTCTAGTGTTCTTGTGTTTTTTATGTGTATGCATTACTATTTTTCATGTTTACATTTTGTTAATGCATGTTAAGGGTTTAATGGTGGATAAGGTTTTAAGAACTAATGCATATATGAATGTTAATGAGGGATTTTGATGTTTTAAAAGTATATAATTGATTCACCCCCTCCCTCTCAGTTGTCCCATGCATCTAACATTTGCTACAAGAATATTTGATCATGAGAACAATTTGTATTAGTTTGATGTCTTTAAGTCTTCAATAGGTTCATCTTTTATTGCTCATGTTGATTTAATGAGAAAAATTTGGCATGAAAAATTTGGGCACTTGAACTATATATATCTTCAATAGATGTGTGCACATAACTTAGTGGTTGGTCTTCCAAAGATATCTTGCACAAATGGTGTTTGTCAAGGTTGTGTTCTTGGTAAACAACATCAAGATCCTTTTCCTAAGGGTCAAGATACATGTGCAACCACACCTCTTTAGTTGGTCCATAGTGATCTCATGACATTCCCGACTCCTTCCTTTTCAAGGGCTAAGTATGTGCTCACTTTCATTGACAATTTTTCCCACTGCACATGGGTCTATTTTTTGAAGCTTAAGAGTGAGGTTTCCACCATATTCAATACCTTCAGAGAATTTTTGGAGAAGCAGTTAGGTTTTTCTCTTCGATGAATACACAAATAATGGGAGAAGTATGTTAATCAAGCATTTCAAGACTTTTGCAGTGAGCATGCTATTCTTCATCAACACACAGTTCCTTACACTCCTCAATAGAATGGAATGTTGGAGAGGAAGAACAAGACTTTACAGTAGGTGGCCAATTATATGATTCAGTCTCGGTCCATGGCTCTAGCATTTTGGGTTGAAGCTATCAATTATGCCAACTATATTCAAAATTGTATGCCTCATAAGGCAATACAAAATATGAATCTTGAGGAGGATTGGTCTCATAAAAAGCCTAATGTATCCTTCTTTAGAGTATTTGGTAGTGAGGCTTGGGAATTCATTTTGAATGTTCAGCATAAATCAATGGAAAATAAGAACTAACAATTCATTTTTGTCGGCTATTATGAGGATGTGAACACATACAGATTGTTTGATCCTAACACATGAGAGGTTAATTTTTTTTGTCATATTCAATTTCTTGAGTCTTTCATCTAGATGGATCCTCCTTTGACTTCTTCTTCATCACAACCTACTCAAGCTTCTTCAATTGAGGATGTTTTTCTTCTTGAGGAAGATTTTGATGATGGTCTTGATCCACCTCCTCCTAATACACCCAGTAGGCTATGATGGGATCACACTACTCTTGAGGAGGTTGGTCCTCTTGTTGGTGATCTCGTAGATACTCACTGTACTCATTCTCAAACTTTAGGAATCAATCTTTTGAGTCATTCCATTTCAGATGATCCTCAAAAGTTTTTAGATGCTTCAGGTATACCTGAGTGAGATAGCACTATGGCTAAGGAGTATTATTCTTTGATGAAGAATCATACTTGGGATCTTGTACATCTTCCTAAGGGAAGAAAGTTGGTATGATGCAAGTGGGTGTATCATACCAAATATGTAGTTAATGGTTCTATTGACAAGTACAAGGCTCATCTTGTTGCAAAGGCGTTTTCACAAGTTGACGGAGTTGATTATTTTGAGACCTTTTCTCCTATTGCCAAGATGGATTCTATTTATCTTTTCCTTGCTATAGTTGCATCTCAGGGATGGTCAATGTATCAGATGGATGTGAAGAGTGATTTCTTGCATGGGGATCTTAATGAGGAGATCTATATGGAGCAACCGCTAGGTTTTGTGCAGGACTCTTCACTTGTTCGTAGGATATGGCATTCATTGTAAGGTCTCAAACAAGCCCCTCGAGCTTGGCATGAGAATTTTGATAGTTTCTTGCTTGCTTCTAGGTACACTCGTTGCCATTCTAATCCTATAGTTTATACTTAGAGACATGGAGGGGATCTTCTAAATTTTTCCCTCTATGTGGATGACTTGATTCTCATTGGGAGTTCCATTTCCATGATTTATAGTACTCAACAAGCATTAATGGAGCATTTAGATATTACCAACCTTGGCCTTTTGCATTACTTCCTTGGGCTTTAGGTTCATCAATCTTTTGAGGGGAAATTTTTATTTTCTAGTCGAAGTATGCTCTTGATTTGCTTTAGAAATTTCACATGGCTTATTGCAAGCCTTCCCCCACACCTTTTCAGTCAAGTTTTGTACTATCTACTAGTTGCACTACACCTCCAGTTGATCCTACTTTGTATCAATAGTTCCAGTTAGTAGTCTTTTGTACTTGACACATAGTCATCTTGATATTTCCTTTGTCATTGACCTTGTCTCTTGCTTCTCTCAAGAGCCTCATGAGATTCATTGGAAGGCCATCAAATTTATCTTGAGATACATCAGGGCACTAAACATTTTGGTATTCATTACACATCAAGAGCTTCTTGGATTGTGGGCTTCACTAAAGTGATGTCAATGATCAAAAGTCCACTTTTGGATTTGCATTTTTCCTTGGTTCTAGTCTAATTGTATGGTCATGTAAGAAGCAAACTGCTATTGCACTATCATCAACAAAGTCTGAGTATCGAGGTGCAGGTTTTGCTAGCTAGGAGGTTTTGTGGCTTCGTCAGTTGATGACTGAGTTTAGATTTCCTTCCACTCAACCCACTACTCTTTTCTATGACAATTAGAGTGCCATCGATATCTCTCGCAACCCATTGGAGCATCAACGTACTAAGAATATTTAGATCCACATACACTTCATCAGGTAGTCATCTAGGATGGTGTTCTCAGCTTGGAGTAGTTTCCTATGAAGCAACAAGTTATCGAAATATTCACTAAACCTTTGGAATCACCTCATTATCTTTAGTTGTGATCAATGCTTGGGGTGAAGGAAGTTTCCCTTGGAGGCTCTTTATGAGTCCTCTTTCCTTTTTTTTTTCTTTGCATGTTTTTCTCTCTTTCCTAGAGGAGTTTTCTCCCATAGGGTTTTTCTCCTTTTCTCTGATTATGAAAGTTTGTTTTGTACATGGGTACCTCATCAGGCCTTGTTGTCGAGACCCATATTTTTCATCTTTGCATTGGTTTGTTCCTCCCTAAGTTGCATTTAAGGGGGGTTTTGGTGTGAATAAAGTCTTGTACCTAGTTAATTCTTTACTAGGGACTTAGGGGACTTATTCACATGTTAAGCTTTCTTCTAGAAGTATTAGTTGTCTTTTCTATATTTTATATTATCCTAGGTAGTTATGAGTTAGTTTCTCATGTGATATAATTAAGACACATTTCATGATCTTGTCTAATCCTATCTCTCACCTTGCCTTTATAAGCAAGGCATCTCATGCATATTTTGCATCTTGATAACATCTTGATCATATTGTAATCATTGTTTGGTGGAATAACATATTTCATTGTTTATTATCTCTATTGCATTTGGAGGTTATTTGGTATTGTAGATTGAAGATCTTGGTTTCTCCCTTTAACACATTATTTTTGTTCCTTTATTTTTTTTGGTTTTTTTTTGTGTTTGTTTTCCGAGCAATATCAGTTTGTATAGTTTTTCATCCCCTTTTTGTTGAATTTGTTGCCCATGGAAAGGCATGGTGTTTATCCTAGAATTGGATTCATTCAACATCCTTCCTAGTCTTTGTCCCTAGTCAAAGCCAACTATTGTCTTAGTTTCAATTTCCAATCCAAATTTCTAAGTTTTTAAGTGTCATCAAAGAGCCTCCTTCTTTTGAAACATGTTTTGGTGTTTGGAAAGGTTAACATAACCTTACACTTTTGATAAGGTTATGCTAACCATGTTGCAAGCCGATAAAGTTTCTAAAACTTTTTATATTACATTTGAGTTATTTTTTGGGTTTGTGTTGATGTTTAAGTTATTGCCCATCTAAGTATTATTTATTTCAAGCTTCGATGGGGTTATTGTAACCTTTTGAAAGTTGACCAAGTTCTCAAAATCAAGTTCAAGTCTAAAGCATAATGTAATTTTTTCGTATGGATAGAGTGAGTTTCAAAACCAATATCAAAATCCCATGAGGTTTTCACAACCTTATCAAATGCCAAAAAAATATAAATAAAGGTTGCTTTTTATGTAAACTATCACTAATATTGGTAGTCAAAAAAGAGGTTTTAAAACCTATTTCAAAATTCGATGAAGTTTTAAGAATCTTGTCAGATAGTGATGAGTTTCATAGAACCATTTAAATTTCTAAAAAACAAACAAGGACACGTGGTAGAAGGAGATGATCTCACATGTGTCAAGATTTAAGACACCATTGAGAAGCATATTAAATGACAACCTATTAAATAAGATTTATGTTGTACAAAGAAAGTTATTTTGTAAGAAATCTCTAAAGAATCAATGAGAGCAAAGGGTGGAGAATTATAGCACATAATTTGGAAGCAATCTAGGAAGGATTTCAAACAATTCCAAAGAAGAATAGTTATAGGAAACACATGTACATAATTTCCTAATCCAGTGAATTGTAGAGAGAATTTTCATATTTAATGCATGTGATAAGGTATTTCTTTAGAGGTGATTCCTTTAGGGTAAAAAGCGATGACATTTTTCCTAAAATTAGCCAAATTGGAACTTCAATAAGTAATTTGAGATGCTTGTGCTCAAATTTTGAATATATATACATAAGAACAAGAATTGTAGTATTCTAAATCTAGTTTCTAAAATACTAAGGATTACATAGAAAATGGTTAATATTAAAAGGGTGAAACATCAAGTGAACATAAATGTGTTCCTCTTTTATTGTTAAAATATAATCTAACATCTAGTTTGTGCCCCCCATTTTTTTACTATTGTGTTAAGTATTTTTTTAAATCAATTGGTGAAAATATAGCTAAGAGTGAGTACTAAAATTAATATTTTCAATAGATTTTTTTTACATTTAAAAAATTGGATGCATCCTAAAAATATCACTATTAAGAATGAGCATCACATCTATAACTTGCATTAAATAATCAAATATCTATTTCTTAACATGTATATAATGAAGTGTGGAACAATCTTAATTTTTTTTATAAATTTAGAGAAATAGTTAAAAAAATATTAATGAAGAAAAAGTAATGCATATATATTTAAGAAATATGAAGAAATTATTAATAGAAAATAAAAATAAAATGAATTTATTTATTGAAAACATAAAAAAAAAATATAACTAGAAAGCTACAAAATAACTTAAGATGATGGTGATGGATTCATGAAATTTTATCACAAAATTTGAAAAGCTAACAAGGATGAAGTTTGAATAAGCTATTTCATGAGAAAATATAAACTTTATAGCCCAAATATAGTTTGAACCTTTAGGCTTGGAAGTCTAGCCTACACGGTAGGATTTTCAAATTTTGAATTATGGCATTAGATATGCATATGTGTTATGTAGATTTTTATTTTAATCTTAAAGACAATGTTTTAAATAATACATACACATTATAATGTGTATTATACATAACACATACACATTATGACTTGTATGTATGTTTTATAAAGTATGCACATATTTTATTGAAAATCTCTCTTTTGGACACTTTTTTGTCCCTCATCTTGGTGTACATACTCAGCATATCAACACCAAAATAAAATTTAATAGGATTTAGTATTAATTTGCATTAGTATAAGCATTCATTTTTTTCTCTTAAGAATTGAAGGTGATCTATCGATAATTTTTATTTTGGTAAGATATCATCCATATAGTCTTCTAACACCTTATCCTAAAGATTGTGAAAGATTAGTGTCATGAAACTTTGATAGGTGATAGGTATCTCTTTTATTTTTTAGTACAAAAGGTATAACAACATAGCTAAATATTCCCAAGTTGTAGTCAATGGGTCTTGTGTGATCTTAGAGGTTTATCATAATTTTATTATAGCCAAAAAATCAATCCATAAATGGTAATATTTCATTACCAATGGTGGAATCTATAATCATGTCAATATTAGGAAGAGCTAAGCCATCCTTTCAAGATGTTTTGTTAAGATTTCTAAATTCATTACAAATATGGTTATTTACCTCAAATTCCATAAAAGGAACCATAATAGAACCAAAGGTGAGTAATAAATTGGTCTTATATGTCTTACCTTTTAGTATATTTTTCTAATTATAATCTTTGTAGACATAGAAATTTGGTCTAAGTCTACAACTTTAATATTCTTCATAATTTGTATTCTTCATGGTCATGATTAAATAATGTCAATTATTTAATTATTCTCTATAGTCTGTTATTTCTTCTATTAATTAAATAATCTTAATTATTTAATTAATTCACACTTTTCTTTATTCTATCTGATTAATTAAATAAACGCTTTTTATTTAATTATGTTACTAATTAACCTTATCCTTCTTATCAAATTAAATAAATTCTTATTTAATTTATCTTTATCATACTTCAACTATAATTCTTCAAAATATCACTTAATCTTCAAATATCAAATCTTGAATTAAATGAATTATTTAATTCATGAATTCTATTTTAATGCATTCCTCTATATTTAGATAATTGTGTGAGTTATCTAAGTATTCACTTTTACTCGACTCAAAGATCTATTCAAATTACTCAGTTAGCTCTTGATTTAATGTCTGAGTGGATTTATCGAGTAATCTCTTCGTCAAATCATTCAATCGTCCAGTGCTAACTCATTTGCGTGTACATGCAAATTAATTAAATATTCCTATTTAATTAATTAAATCTTGTGCATGCATTCAAACAGAGAGTTGCTTTAATCCATCTTTATCTTTGTCATGCAAAGACTATTCTTCTTTTTTCGAATACCAAACTTGAAGATTAAATCATTTATTTAATCTTTAATTCTATTTCTAATTTGTATCACTCGTGTCACTATTGTCAGTTATCATAATGCATGTCTAATCTGTCGATCTCAACTGTTCGTTGATCTTTTGGTCCTAGCCTGTCATTTGAATGATCAATTTTCTATAAATTGATCTGGTCTTCATCATTCGAATCTCTCTCAAAATCTTATGACTTTTTGGAGCAACTATCTTGAATCTTCGATGTTTTGCTAAATCATAATCATAGGCTATACTTGCATGAACTCTTGAAAATTTGAGGGCAATTATACTACAACAGCAAAATGGAGAAGGGCAATCGAGATGAATCATGGAAATACGTACAAATTTGGTGAGATTGTTCAAGTTTTATTTACGTTTTTACTTTCCTTTGTTCTTTATTGCTTAGCATTAGATTTCATTTAGATTTGCATTGCATGCTTTCTTTTAATCTTGTATTTTTGCACTTTCTAGACGTTACATTTGGTGAACCAGATGTGAAGACACCATCTTCGCGTATCCGTAGACTTTCATTTTGATTTTTGTAGATTTTTCGTACAAAACGATGCATCAGCTTGAAAAAATGCCATAATTGACATTCAAAGACGCATCAGTTTGATGAAGCGACACAATTGACTTTCTAAACCACATCTGACACCAGAAACGACGCATCTAAAAAATTCTGGCGCATCTGCAAATTCTTGAACCCCAACTGACTAGTAAAATATCGAGAATGCAATTGTAGAGAACATCGACGCATTTGACTGGTAAAACAACAATGCAATTGACTGGTATGTTCCTTTTGTTTCTATTTTCAGAAATTTGAAGTTTTCAATTGATTTGTGTGTTACTAATATCAGATTTTTTAGCATGTGGGCTTTTTGTTTTTGGAGTTAACGAGTTTTTGCAGGATGATTGACGAAGACAATACTGAGGACTACTAATGAATCTTTCTGCAGAACGCATGTCGAAGACCTTAGTTAAATTTTTGAAACAAATTGTTTGGTAGTGTAGCAAATCTTTCATTTGGATTAAAATTAACAAGTGCCTACTGTGTTTGGTGCAAAAGCACAACTGTTCAATTACCCTCACGATTTGGTACATTGAAGTATCCTCTCCCCTTGTGCATTCGTGCGATCCTGGGTGTAAGAGAAACGGTTTCCAACTCTAGAACTTGGGCCTGTTCTGGTGGGAAAAAGTACTCACCCCAGGATGACTCAGACCGGTAGCACCCTGAACCTGAGGGACTTCTAGCCAGTATATAAAAGTGGATTCTTGGGGAAAGCCCAAGAATCACACGTATGGTTCTAACGAGATGGATCCGAAAGGGGACTCTCACTGCATGGATCATGCCCTACGAACAAAATGCCCATATTAAATACCTTTTGTTTTAGAGACCAACCATTTTTGGTCGTTGCTTGGTATAGTGCAGGGTATAGTATCATGCCCGAAGACACTCACTACTGATCCCCTTGAGTAGAGATAGCAGTTCTTGGGAGGTCATTTCCCAATAATCTGAAATTGGTGTGCTCAAATGACGTTAATGATCCGTGGAAGGGAGTCAATGCCACCAAATTTCTAAGCTATCCGCTCTCAAGAAGGAAAGGTGTTTATCACCAATCCGGGGTATTTCGGTGGGCTATACCAAGTATACAAACCCTTGGCCTTTTGGCCTATTAGGATTGTACTTATCTGTTGTCAAATTACACATTCTTTGAGTCCAAATCAAACTGAAAACACTTTGTCTTATGATTGTCCTTGTTTGCCAGAATTTGATCACAGAAAATAGAGTCAGTTTTAAATCTCAAATCACTGAAAATACACAAAGAGTCGCAACTGTTCACCAGAAAGTCGCAATTGATTTTTAGAGTCGCATTTGTTTAACTTTGAGTTGCATCTATTATTTTCGGTCGCATTTGTTTAGCGTAGAGTCGTATTTTCCAGATTAGCTCGCACTTGCTTTGTGAAAGACCACATATGTTATATTCTGAGTCGCAACTATCATTACGAGTCGCATCTATTAGAAGGTTAACCACATCTGTCAGAGTCAGACATTAAACTTTATCAGGGACATGCAATTGATCATCAAAAAACTGCAACTGTGAAATTTAACCGCAATTGTGAAAGTTAACCACAATTGGTAAACTTAACCGCATATGTGAAATCCTACGATGCATTTGCCTTATTAGAAAACCAAAATTCATGATCACTGTCTAGTCAACATGGTTATACCAGTCTTTCAGTTGGCATCCCACAAGAAGACTTTGAATAGAAACAGGAAATGATTTTGCTCAATTTTGCATCCTTCAGGTTCATATAGTCATTACCATAGTTGTCTTAATTCAGAGTTTTGTCTCATCTTAGAATACATTTTTCCTTTAGAGTAAACTTCTAGGAAGGTCATTTTTACAAACTTTAGGATAGGTCCACCATCTACACTCTAGAAAAATCATAGCATCAACAAAATCTGTCATTGAACCTAGTCTTATCATTTTATCCTTTGTCCTATAGAGAGTCCTCCTAGCTCATCAGTCTAGTTAGGAAACTCAACTTGTCTTCGATCCTCATCCTACATTGGTTCCTTGACTTAACTAAATTGACACCTTGGTTAGACTTTAGGTAGTTGGTCCCTCCGTCTTGGGTTTATAGAATTGATTATTTTAGAGCCTTGCTTAGACTTTGCATCTTTATATTTTAGGCTAGTGTCATCCTAGAACATTCCTTATTTTGCATCCAGAAAATCCCAAAAACATAGACTAGAGTCATACTGTCCAAAGATGTAGTTTTGCATTCCTTGCATATTGAGCTAATCTTACATGGTTGAAACTAGGTCTAAGAGAAGAGAGAGAGAGAGAAGATTTCAAACCCAAATGAATTCATCAATCCATTTTCCTCAAGACCTCACAAGACTCTATTAGAAAAATTCACCACTAGAAACAATAGAGGTCACATTACAACAGAAGACATAGAGGCTGCCGCATAGGACCCTGAGTTTTCCTCTTTCGTAGATGAGTACCTAGCAAATGATTGTCAATGATACTTAGCCAAATTGCTAGCTAAAGGCGCTACCTTACCTACATGATTTGATATCAACACCTTACAAACTCAACCTACACAAGGGACAAATACAATGACTGCTAGTACTACTATACCTCAAGCCAGCACAACTATGCCATCTGGCACACCTACACAGAGTACGATAGTCCATACATCTCCATTTGGTACATCCGGCATGACATCGAGATTTAATTTCACTATAGAAGGATCATCATCCACTCCCTCTGGTCCTCTTGTTGGGAGTAAAAGACCTAAAATGTCAACCTCTACACCATATGTTGTTGTCACAAGTACAATATCCCAGTCAACGGCCATACCTAATGCCAGTGTCATGAGCACCATACCACAATCGATGGCCATACCTAGTGCTCAAGTCACTAGTACTATACCATGGATTACACAAATAGGAGGCATTCCCTCATTCCAATATGGAAATTAGAACCCATCTTCCCAGATCGATAGTCAAAATATATTCACACAGATTCCAAATCAGAATTTTTTCTCTTAGATGGGTAACCAGAACCCATTCTCCCAAATTCCAAGTCAACAATAATTTACACATATTCCAAATCATAATCCCTTTTCCCAACACGGTACCCAGAATTCGTTCACACAAATCCCAAGTCAACACCAATTTATGCAGATTCCATACCAGAACATGTTTACAAACATTATGAATCCAAATCCACCTCAAATACCAATGTTCAATTGAAACCCATCATGAGACTTTGGATTTCAGAATACATACACGGATCCGTATAATCCACCTAGCACATCCTTGACCCACGTTGACGTCTTACAAACACAAATTCATGCACTACAAATGCAAATGGATAACATGTCGGTGTCAACTAAGAAATCCTTTTCAATAAAGGACATATGCCCATTTCCCTTCAATAGATCATTGTATATGACCCCTTTCCCTCACAGATATGTCATACCGAATCTCCCTAAGTACAATGGTAAACAGAATCCAATAGAACATATAAGGGAATTTTCTACCATATGCATAGATGTCACCTATGACCCCACATATCTTATGAGACTATTTCCAAGAAGTCTTGTAGGAATTGCACTAGAGTGGTTTTCAGGTCTAGACTCTAGCATCAGATCTTGGGGTGAACTGGTTGAGAAATTTGTGGAGCAATTCTCTTTCAACATAGACCACGAGATAAATATAGCAACCTTGTGTCACACAACACAAGACGAAGGTGAAACATTCATCACTTTCTTCCAGAGATGGAGAACTATAGCTAGCTGGTGTCCTGTCGAGATACCTGAAAAACAAAAAGTTACTATGTTCCAAGAAGACCTTCATGCAAAACCAAGGATTAACTTAAGGGTACATTATTGTACATCTTTTTTGGAACTAGTGGAAAAAGGGGTTATAATAGAAAATGATCTCATTGAAAAAGGAAAACTTAAGACATCAACATCCAATAGAAATCTGATCGTGCAAAACACCCCCACTGACAGAAACAGATTTTGGTCTCGCAACAAAAATGTCACCAATGATGGGGTAGTTGATGCTAAAACGCTACAAGTGGGACCACTCATCACATTACAAGGACCTCACACTTTTTCCAACACGCTTAATTTTGTCAATCAACCTCCTAACATGGTCCAAAATACTCAACGTCCACAACAACAAAGGAGGTTTCAAAAATGTGAGTTCACTCCCTTGGGGGAACCCATTGAGTCTATATTCAAACAACTGTTACAACATAATCTTATATAGCTGGAGGAACCAAGACAATACGATACAGGACAATTTAAACCAGTTTGGTGGGATGATAATTCCTTTTGTGATTATCATAGAACTAAGGGACATAACCTACAAAACTGTCGACAACTGAAGAATATCATACAAGATCTTGTCGAAAGGAGAATAATTGAAGTTAGTGGACAGAAACAAAAGTCATCAAACACTGATCATCAAGTCTTTTCTGATCCACTACATGACCATGGGAAAGGAACTATTCCTAGTTCGAGTACTAAGACCAATATGTCAGCTAACTATGTGAGTATCAAGCATGATTATTGTAGACATCCAAATTTGGACACTTAATTTATCCAAATTTATCACTTTTCGTCTAAACATCCTCTTATCCGAGTTAATTAAATAATATTATTATTATTTAATTAATATCACCTGCTAAATCCCTAAGGTATTTAATTAATAATTAAATACCTTACCTCCCTTAATCCTCTTTTCATCAAAAAATTAAATAGATATTACATTTATTTAATTTTATCACATGTCATTTTCATCTAATCCTAATCCATCTCCTACTTTCTTCATTAAGGATGTGCACATGCCTAATCCTTGATTAGGATGTGTCACATCCTCCAACTTTTGCAAGTTGGCTTTTAATCCTAATTAGCCCCTAATAATCCTCATTTATCTCTAATTATTGATTAATTAAGCCTAATCATTCTCCAAGGAATTTTTAATTCCTTTTTATTCTTCCTAGATTCTCCTCTTTTATATGTGAATTTTTAATTCACATTCCATCCTTCCAAGGCTTCTAGAACCTTGGACTTGTCACAATCTCCACATGTGACCAACCTTGGACTTATCACAATCTCCACATGTGACCAAGTCCCACCTTTGGAGCCCATCTTTTATCTTTTAGACTTTCTAAGAATGTGAATTTTTAATTCACACTTATTTCCCCAACCACCTTTCCTTTTCCATGTAGATTTTTGAGGAATTCTAAAATTCCTCAAATGTCCCTTTCACTCCCACTTGGGGACAAGAAATCCCTTTTTGTGGAAATCCTCTCATCCCCCAAGGTGCATGTCCTTTTCCACCTCATGTACCTTTTTTGACAACTCATTTCCATCTCATCCACCCTTGGCCACTTCACTCTCCACATGTCAAGATGTGAGGGCTTGTGGATTCTCAACCCACCATAGCCCTTCATCTTGACCTTGTTGGATCAATCTTGACCCTTGAATTCTCTAGAGAATTCAAATTATTCTATAAATACCCCCTCCTCAAGGGCATTTTCAACACTTCTTCATTTGAGCAACTACATGCTGCCCATTTGCCTTCCAACACTTTGCATTCTCATAACTACATGTTGTCCATTTGAGTCCTCAAGCCTTTTCAATCATTCAACCATCTTTGTTCATCATTTTGCATATTGAAGCTTGCATTTTAGTCACTCAATCAATCATCTAAGGAGCACACAACCAATCCAAGCAAGGGCCAATCAAAGAGGTATCAACAACAAGGGAGGTAAAAGTGTTTGTGTTTCATTTTACTTGCATTCCTTTTCGTTGAACCACTCTTTTAGCTAATCTTGAGGTGTCTTTGGTATTTTGTTATTCATGTTTCTTAGTTATTTCACACATTTAGAGCAGTAGGAATTCCAAGGTATCACAATTATAATGGTGGCAAAATCATTCATCACCTTCGCGCTGCTGATGAGAATATCAATACCATTACTATCAATACAAATCTTGAGTGTGCAGTCAATACTCGTCATACTAAGATCACTATCCAAGGCCCTCCATCGCAGAAAACACCACAACCTTCCAAGTTACAATATAACCTGCTTGACCAGTTGGGGAAGACCCTAGCCCAAATCTCAATCTTGGAACTATTGCGTATTTCCCCTGAGCATCGATCTATTCTCGATAAGGCTTTACAGAACACCACGGTCCCTAATGACCTTGATGTCAATCATTTCGAGGAAATGGTCAGCTATTTGACCAATAATCATCATGCCAAGTTTTCTCAACAAGACTACGCAACTAAAAAGACAAACCATAACAAACCTTTACATCTAGAAGCCCTTGTTGATGACACCAAAGTTAGACGAGTTTTGGTAGACGGAGGAGCAGGTTTAAATCTGTGTACTTTAAAACTAATTAAGGCATTAGGTTTCTCAGAAACATGCGTAGACACAACCAAAAGTATTGTCATTAAAGCTTATGATGATGAGGAATGAAAATCAAAGGGGGTGATAACACTTCCTATCAGAATTGGTCCTGCCGCAATGGAGACAAAGTTCCAGGTCTTGGATCTCACCCTTCCTTATAACCTTCTGCTAGGCAGACCATGGATTCATGCCATGAAGGCGGTCCCTTCCACGTATCATCAGTGTCTTAAATTCCCTTACAATGGAACATAAATAACTATAGATGGTGACCCAAATCCATTCCAATATTGCACCAATCTAAAAGAGATTCCCCAACGCCAAGTGTCGGTAAACCAAGAGGCTTCATTGTCTAATCCATCTTCCTATGTTGATCCATCCACACTCACTCGAACATCTATTTCTCCCTCAATTCCTACCACTCCTAGGGTTGAGATCCAAGACAAGGGTTGTGGAGAGTATTATATGAAGACATCTTATTGTGTTAGCCATCTGATTCCTCCTAAGTCATACAGTTTACCTACATCAGATAGGGGACAGTATATGGTCACTATACATGTTCCTCCCACAACAACTTTCACTAAATGGGGTGAACTAAGCAAAGAAGTCGTAGATACAGAAGATGTCACTTCCTGGTTGTATAGGGAAGATGATGAAGAACCTCTCTCACTTGCTCACATTCCTACATATCTATATGGAAAGGGTTTCACAATCATGCAGAGCAAGGGATATGATGGACAGAGTGGTTTAGGCTTAAACCAAGATGGGAGGATTGAACCAATATTTGTTTCTCAGTGACCAAAAGGCATGGGGCTAGGGTTTTGGCCAATTCAGATTGGCGTTCCTAGTACCACATCACCCTTAATTGAGGAAGTAAGTGCTTTAGAAGATATTAAGACATCTCACGAACCATCTGACCAATATCACTATGACTCCCCTGACTCCAACGATTATGAGTGGGATTCCCTATCCTCTACCTCTTCCATGGACCTTGACAAGCTATTTGGAGAACTTGACTTAATGTTAAGATTCTCACCAAATCCATTGAATTCTTGTCCACTAAAGAACATGACAAAAGAGGAATGGTTTAAACACTACTATTGGGAATCACTTGATCCTACCTCTTGGCAACCTGAGCCATCTGTTTCAGATAATCAAACCTTGGCATTAGGCCCATCTATCAATCCACCTAGATCCAAACCTAAGAGCAAACATGACTTAGTACAAGACTTTTGTGACCATATGAACAACTTAGTCTTTACCTTGACCCCATTAAACTTTGATAACTCTGACAATGACATGCCCTTAGTTTATCCCCAACTCATTGATTGGGACCAACAAGACACACCCGTCTTAGACATTTTTGAGAACGAAGCAATTGCTGAGTTCCTAGGATTACGAGAAGGCATACCTAATGGTGATCACAGGGCTGGTTTTACCATTGACTTGGACAAAAAAGCATATTTTGGGGAATCTGTTCAACCCTCTAGTCGCAAAAATGAGAAAAAGAATAAACAAGATAAAAAGGACGAGTCTCTAGGTGAAAACCGAAAGGCACCTTTAGACAATGAAAAAGTAAAAAGAAAGGATGCATCCTAAGGTGAAAACCTTTCTAAGGCACCTAAGGATGGAGGTTTGAACATTCTCCCCATTGAAGAATCAGTAGAAGTCAACATAGGTACAAAAGAGAATCCTTGACTGGTTTATTTTGCAGCATCATTGACAACAAAAGAGCAGCCAAAATTCCACAACTTCTTTGCACAGAGACAGATAAATTTTTCCTGGTCCTATGCAGACATGCCTAGGTTGGATCCTGAACTTGTTCTACATCACTTACCCTTACAACCAGGTGTCAAACCAGTGAAACAAAAATTGAGGAAAATGCATCCACAGATTGCTTTACTAGTCAAGGCAGAACTCAATAAACTGTTAGACGTTGGTTTCATTAGATCTATCGACTATGCAGATTTGATTTCCAATCTTGTACGAGTCACTAAACCAACTGGGGGCATCCGCATCTGCACTGATTTTAGAGATATCAACAAAGCTTGTCCTAAGGATGACTTCCCTTTACCTAACATAGACATGATAGGTGACATGACAGCGGGATATGAGATGTTGTCTCTTATGGATGGATTTTCAGGATATAATCAGATCAGAATTGCAATTGCAAACTAACCTAAGACAACTTTCACTTGTCCTTGGGGTACGTATTGCTGGAATGTTATGCCCTTTGGACTCAAAAATGTTGGAGCAACTTATCAACGTGCCATGACCACCATCTTTCATGACCTAGTACACACTCTTATGGAGGGTTATGTCGATGATCTTATTGTAAAATCCAAGACAAGGGAAAAAACATTTACAAGTTTTAGACAAGATATTTCAAAGGTTGGAGAAGTATAAAGTGAGACTTAATCCCAAGAAATGTGTGTTTGGAGTCAAGTCATGAAAGTTATTAGACTATATCATTTCCAAATGAGGCATTGAAGTGGATTCGACTAAGGTGAAAGCAATCATAGACATGCCTCCACCCACTAATCTCAGTCAACTAAGGACACTACAAGGAAGACTGCAATCCATCAGAAGATTTATAGTGTAGTTAGCAGATAAGACACATCCTTTTCAACATCTACTGAAGAAAGGGGTACCCTTTGCATGGACAACTAGGTGCGGAGAGGATTTTCAACTGATTAAGGAATATTTACTCACACCACCAGTCTTAATGCCACCTGTTGAAGGAAGACCATTGATTCTTTATATTACAACAACCCATTCATCACTCGGAGCATTGCTTGCACAAAATGATGATGAAGGTCATGAAAGGGCAGTCTATTATATCATTCAGACTTTGGTAGGTTATGAGCTCAACTATAGAACCATTGAGCGTTCCTATCTTGCAGTAGTATTTGCTACCCAAAAACTGAGGCATTATATGCTAAACCACCAAACAATGTTGATTGCTAAAATAGATCCTCTAAAATATCTTCTTAGCAAGGCAGCATTAACAGGGTGACTGGCCAAATGGGTTATGATACTTAGTGAGTATTATATCTAGTATGTAGAAAGAAAGGATATTAAAGGACAAGTCATTGCTAATTAGTTAGTCAATGCACCAATACAGGAAGATCACCCATTAGTTGTAGACTTTCCTGATGAGTTTATATTTATAATTGACGCAAACATAACATGGAAACTGTACTTTGATGGCTCACACACAAATCATGGCTCAGGGGCTGGTATATTGTTTATCACACCACAAGGTGATTCCATCCCTAAGTCATTTAGGATTGCATTTACATGTACTAACAACATAGCAAAGTATGAAGCTCTAGTGATAGGGTTATGCATGGCAGTCAAGTGGAAAATTAAGAATCTACAGGTATATGGCGATTCTCAATTGGTAATCGGACAAGTAAATGATGATTATGAGACTAAGGATGAGAAGCTTGCTCCCTACAAACACATGGTTGATAGCTTTAAAGAATACTTTGACAAAGTTGAATTTCATTAGATACCTCATGTTTTAAACAGGGCAGCAGATGCTATGGCTACAATTGCATCACTTCTCGACATTCCTAACAACGTGCCTACGTTTGAGTTCTTGGTAGAGCAGCTTTTGGTCCTAGCCTACAATATCCTAGATTCTGAAATGGTGTGTGACATTGTTGGTCATGATTCCCCATGGTACAAAGAAATCTATGACTACCTTCATGTCGAAGTCATACCCACTATCCTATCAAACAACCAACGTAGGACATTCCTCCGCAAGTCAGCCAAATACACCATCGTCGGAGACACCCTATATAGACGTGCCTTAGATAATACCCTACTGAGATGTCTTGATTCTACTAAAGCACAAGCAACCTTGCGTGGGGTGCATGAGGGTATATGTAGTTCCCATTCTAGCAGTCCTACCTTAGCCAAAAAGATTATGAGACTGGATTATTACTGGCCTACTATGGAAAAAGACTCATATGTCTTTGTAACGAAATGCCGCCAATGCCAAGTTCATGGAGACTTGATACATGCGCTAGCACAGGAGCTCCATCCTATAACGTCACCATGGCCCTTTGCCCAATGGGGACTCAATCTCATAGGTAAGATCCACCCCACCTCATCTAATGGACACAAATTCATTATCACTACCACTGAGTATTTTACAAAGTGGATTGAAGCCATTCCTATGACATACATTACTGGCACACAAATTTCTAAATTTATCCTCAATTATATCATCTGTCGGTATGGTGTCCCTCAGTCCATAATTACCCATAATGGACGCCCCTTTATGAATCAAGAAGTCCACCATCTGTGTGATGAATTTCATATTCAACATCACTTTTCCAGTCCATACTACCCACAAGGTAACAGCCAAGCAAAGGCATCTAACAAAACCATCATTAGAATCCTCAAGAAGACTGTCAATGATGCAGGTCGTGATTGTCATTTATAGCTTAATCCTGCCTTATGGGCTTATTGCACAAGTATCCATACTCCCATTGGTGCCACTCCCTATTCACTGGTATTTGGGTCTAAAGCTATTCTTCCTATTGAGGTCGAGATTCCTTCCCTAAGGGTATCCTTGAAAGGCTACATTGATGATGAAGAGTACTGAGTATCGAGACTTCATGAGTTAGAATTCCTGGATGAGCGAAAATAGAAGGCACTAGACCATCTCCAAGCATATCAGAATCACCTTTGTCGTAGCTATAATAGGAAGGTCTTGAACATAAACTTTGACATTGGTGACCTAGTTTTAATGGAGAACCCAAAGAATCAAGCAGAAAGAGACAAACCAGGAAAGTTTGAACCAAACTGGTTAGGACCTTATATTGTTACAGAAGCTTTTGGATTAGGAGCATACTGACTCTCTACTCCTAAAGGGGAACCATTTTCCTCGCCAATCAATAGTCTACATCTAAAGAAGTTCTACGCATAGCTTCTAAGAGCCTTGTCTTAATTAGCAAAAATACAAAAAAATTAGAAAATAAAAAAAATCGTTGCCAAGGTGAAAACCTGGTAAACAGGTGTCTTGGTAACACCAAAAAAATTATATAATCCAGAAAATAGCAAAGAAAAATAATTCGTCCAATAGTGAAAACCACTTCGGTGGCGCTTTGGATAGGTACCATGGTAAAAACCTGGCAAACAGGCACCATGTGTAGTTGACTCTGCTCCTTTGTCTACTATTATTCTAATCTAGCATATCCATGTACATAGTCCACTTCCCTATACATAGTCCACTACCCTATACATATCCCTTATCTTTCATATCCATCGCTTGTATATACCATTCATAATAAGTGGTAGTCTTTCCCATAACCTGGAATGATTGACATCGAGTGCATTTCATATCCCCCATTTTACACTATTCATAATCAATTGGTCTTATACTCGACTGGGGGCAAACACCTTACGTGCATCATATCGATTCTTACATTGGTTGTGTTGAAGATGTAAAACCATAGAAAAGTCCACAAACATCACAAAATGACCTGAGGAAACACAAAAACATCAGAAGACTTAAAAAAGACAAAAAATCAAAACATGTCAAAAATCCAAAAAATAGAGTCAGAGTCAGTCGCACTTGTTAATCTTTGTCATTTTTTTCAAACTACATTGCCTGTACGACTAGACGTAGGCAAGGCCATCTACCGATGTTCCCCCGAGGCATTAGGTTAGTCCGTTTAGGTTAGTCTTTATACAATCATGATTTAATCAATATGTCTATATGACAAGGTCATTGGTCATGTCGAACTACAAGGTCTCTTCTTGTATAACATTGGCAAGGCCATCAATCGATGAGCCCCTGAGGCCGCACTAGGTCAGTCCATTAGGGTTCATCACATTCACTTTCACACAAGTCTTCTATTTGTAGTCACTCTTGTCAGTCAAAGTCAAGTCGAACTATGAGGTCTCTGCATGTATAACGTAGGCAAGGCCATCAATCGATGAGCCCCCAAGGCCACACTAGGTCAGTTCTTTAGGGTTTGTTGTCACACACAATCAATTGTTAGCACATCATATCAAATCATGCATCAATCTGGTGAACAAGTCAATAATGTCTCTAAGTCAAATCAAACAACTTGCCAAAAAAACAATCAAAACAGATCAACAAATGTCTGCTATAAGATGTGTCCTTCCTAGAAATAGACATCATCATAACAACCAATCGGTATCTTATTCAAGATGAGTCCTTCCTGAATACAACTATCAGAAAAAAAATCTATGTCTTATACAAGATGAGTCCTTCCTATATAATCGACATTTTCAAATAATCAAACATAGCCTTACACAGGTTATCACATCAACGACATCTGACTCAATGTCTTATATGATACATGTCTTTCTAAAACCAGGCTTTGTCATGCCTTATATAGATAGTCATGACATCGAAACCAGACTCACAGTCTTATCCGATATGTGTATCTCCTGAAATCATGCTCTATTAATCAATCCTTCTATCAATCAAAACGAATCAAACAAACAGATCAAGTTTTGGAAAATATTTTACTGGATTTTTGACTTTATGGCTTATTTATCTTATCATTTTATTTGACTTGATGACTGGGAATTATGTTACTAGCTTTCTCCAAGATGTCCCATGAAGGATTTAGAGAAACAACGATATATCAGAATTCTGTTTTCTTTGACTGCTCTTTGTCGACTGTCTTTTACATTTGATTTTGAGTCATGTTACTAGTTTCCTCAAGGATGTCCCATGAAGGATTTAGAGGAGTGATGATGTCTCATGACCCGTCTTTTACTTTGTTTGTTGTCTATGGTTTGTCTTGACAAAAAGACTGGGGCAACTTGTGCCCTTAGTATGGGTTAACGACAATCCTTGTTTGCGACTGTCTGTTATTAGCAAGTGGATGACCTTGCACACCTTGATCTATGTCATATCATGGTGTTTTTCTCCATTTGTATTAGTCCCGCCCAATGATGATAAAGTGCAGTACCTTTTGTGATATAGCGAAACATCAAAGATTGCTAATACTAACATCCATCACATTTCTTTTATTATTTCTCAATCTTTCTTTCCACACTAACAGTTCTTCTTTCTTGCACTATGACAGAGTCCTGTAAAGCACAACAATCTAAGTCATCTTGCATACACATACATATAGGCATTTATCATATCTAGGACATCATGGCATAATAGACATTCATCATCATACAATACATATCATAAGCATTCCATGTACATAAAAAATGTAAATACATGCATCACATTACATTTCTATAGCATCACATGTAGCATGCATTGTACATATAACATCATATTGCATCTCATAAATATAAACTACATACATCACATAGAATCAACATTATATCATTAGCTGCATAAACACATCATAAAATAGATATGATCATCCATCACATAGGCATATCATATAAACATCACATGTATAAATAAATGACTGCATAATCAATAAATAGAAATGCATATCATGAGAATCGCCACCAAAATCATATATATATATCACTCAACAATGTCATAATGTATCAATAAACATGGAGGCCCGTAGGCTATAGAATCATAAAACAATGTATCGGTATATGTCAAGAAATGTCCCTATCCGGAACTGTCACTGCTATCATGACTGGAGTGTGTAAATGACTGATGCCGAGAACCCGATGACCTGTGCACTAAGTGAGGCCGATCGTATGGACCTGATCTACGTGGCTGCTCCACACCCTCTGTGCTCACTATCCTGGAGTGGGTCCTAGTCTGAGACCTCTCACGGCATGCCTCTGAAAAGCTCAGAGCCCGTCTCTTTAGAGGAACTGCAGTCTCATATAGATCCCTGTAATAAGTGGCCCTCTCTCTGGCTTTGACTAACTCTCTGGAAAAAGTAGCTGCTGGCCTGGTACTCAAGGCTCTAATATCTGAGAATCTCTGCTTTGTCTCATGCCTCTGAGCTATGGCCTGATCTCTGTCCATGATGGCCCTGTCCCTCTCCATCTGTTCCAAATCTCTCTCAGACATTAGGACCCTCATCTGCTCCTCCAAGGATGCAACCTAAGCATGCAATGTAGTTGTATCAGGATCAACTACCCCTGTGTCATCCTGTCTAGCCCTCAGTACACCATCCTCCTCCTCATCCAACTCCTCCAAAATCCAGTCCCAAATCTCTCTCTCATGATCATCATCCTCCTCATCATCCTCCTGATAGGCACCTAGCAAGCCCAAGGCATTAATCTCTGCCTCCTCTCTATCTGCCTCCTCCTCTGCAGGGATATCTGGAATGGCCTCCTCTGCGGGCTGCTCCTCCTCTCCACCAATCTCAACATCCACCTCCTCCCCTCCTCTGCCAATATCTGGCATGGCTACATCCTCCTCTCCTTGTCCCTTCTCACGTATCGGTGACAGTGGTGGCCCTCATCCCCTCCATCCACGTCTCCCTCTCCTACCACCTCATCGACCACCTCCACCATCATCCCCACCATCACCATGACCTCCTCCACCTCTCCGCCCTCTGCCTCTACCACGCCTATCATGCGGTCCTATCCCTCGTCGCTCTATTAGCGCCGACTAATCTGGATCTGTCAAGGGAATCGGCCTATGCATAGCCCACCACTGATCATAACCCTCTGTAGTACCTGGGTCTACCAGACCATCTCTCCATCCCCAAGGAACTGCCTGCAATGCATCGATGTCTGCCACCGCAGTGGCCACTGGAATCTCTTGTGAAGACCTCACGAACTCTGCTCGTCCTCTCGACACATCCTGCACCTCTCCGAACTGCAGCAATACACGATCTAGCAGGTGACTCTCTATGATGTGAACATGTGACACAGTCCGTCCAATCAAGTACTGAGTCTGGCAAAAAAAAGGCAAGTGCTCATCCTCATCGGACCAGTCTACGCATCCCAAGTATGGCCTCCATGTAAACTGAACCATCGTGTTTATGGCATGCCTGAAGTACCCAGTATCTCCCATGTGGTGCTGAGTGCTTTTCCCCGCATAGCGGAAGGCATAGGGAGCTTCGTGTTGAATATCAACTGTAACTGGTGGCCAAAAGATGGCGATGTGTTCCTACGCCCATACCATCAAGAGTGTGGTACCACAACTCATAGACTGTGCCTCTCGATAGGCAATATCATGTAAGTGAAAATACAACATACCAAGGAGACAGCCTGGACCCCATGCATATACCTCACATCTCTCTAGCATCCCTACTAGCATCTCCCCCCAACCCATGGGAAAACCATGACCTCAACGGTCAGGAAGCACTATGCCACCTATCAAGGTACACACTAGACAATCTAGTCACCTATACCTCTGGGCCAACACACACCACCTAATCTCATAATGGTCGAACCCTAACTGTCTAACGTCTATGTGCAGGTAATATCTGCACATCTCTGCAAAACCCTACTGGGTATCATACCTCACCCGTGTGCCTTTGATAGGAAGTATGAGGATCCTGTAGACATCCTCCAAAGTAACTGTAGCCTCTCCAGTAGGCAGGTGAAAGGAAGACGTCTCCAAGTGCCACTGCTCACACAGTGCTGTTAATAAACACCGATTCGCCCAAATCTGGGGCATGCCTGTAACATGTAGCAGACCTAGGTGCCATAGGAAACATCACTCTGCGCTCCTTAAGCTGTCTCGAAAGCGAAAATTCGTGGGTCTCGAATCTTGCGTATATACACTGTCCAACACAACTTGCAATGGCATTATACATGTCTCATGTCAGCATCAAATATCTATCCTAGTCCAAAATGACTAAATTAACTGCTATTCACATGCATCATTATTTTGCAAATGCATCATTCTTTTGCACATGCGTCCTTATTTTACATATGCAGTGCATAAAAATCAACTGCGTCATTTAATTACACATATGCGTCACTATTTGTTAAATGCATTTCCAAAAATAATTATTATTTGCAACTATGTAGTGAAATGCAAATGCGTTGAAATAAATGTGAATGCGTCGAAGTAAAATCAAATGCGTTGAACAATAAACATATGCAGCTATCTAAATTACATATGCGTTGTTCTATAACACATGTGTTCAACTAAGCTACAAATGCAGTGAACCGCACAAAAGCTACGCTAACCTATCTATGTGATGTTTCAAATGCATTGATCCGCATGCAAATGCGTCATTTGCGCATTCACATGCGGTGTTTTAATAAAGTGACACATACTAAAAATTCAAATTAAATGCATACAAACATGCACAAATTGAAAATTTCAAAAGGCAAGTTTGAGGTACATACTGGGGGGTCCACGTCGGCTGGCCACCTGAAGGTCTGGATCCTGTAAGCTTGATGATGGGTGTTCGGAATAGGAGACATCGTCACTGTGGGTGCAACTCCAAATTCTCAATTCTCAAAGCTAGGTGGGTGAAAATGAATTGGTTTTTACCCCAATTTCTATATATACCTAGGGTTTTGGTGGCATTCTTTTCTACTGGCCACATCAACTTCTGACTTCAATTGACATGTACCCATCTGTACCATGTCTGACTTCAATTTCGTCAACTCCACTGCATTTTTGGCTATCCAATGGACTAATCAGGATCATTTCCAATTTTTTCTAAACTTTTTCAAAAATTTGTCAATTCTCCCGAGGGGGCATACCTTCACCTGTTTTACACTGGGGCATTACTAGAGCATATTTCTTATTGATTTTCTTTGACACAACGCTGAAAGAACATTGTATCAAAGAGGGGCAAATGTAGACACCAAAATTTGGTCTAAGCCCGCGACTTCAATATTCTTCATAATTCGTATTCTTCATGGTCATGATTAAATAATGTCAATTATTTAATTATTCTCTATAGTCTGTTATTTCTTCTATTAATTAAATAATCTTAATTATTTAATTAATTCACACTTTTCTTTATTCTATCTGATTAATTAAATAAATATTTTTTATTTAATTATGTTACTAATTAACCTTATCCTTCTTTCAAATTAAATAAATTCTTATTTAATTTACTCTTTATCATACTTCAACTATAATTAAATAAATTCTTTATTTATTTAATTATTCATTTAAATCCCTTCATCACTTAATTAAATAAATCTTATTTATTTAATTATTCTTCAAATATCAAATCTTGAATTAAATGAATTATTTAATTCATGAATTCTATTTGTGTACCTTGAAATTTTACCCTGCTCTAATGTGCAAAATACCTAAAAATGCAAGTGATAAAAGACTAAGGACACTTCAAGATTAGCCTAAAGAGTGATAAAATAAGAAAAAAAATAGATAAAACAAGATGCAAATGATTTCACCTTCCTTGCTGTTGATGACTCCTTGATTGACCCTTGCTTGGGATGATTTTGTGTGCTCCTTAGATAATTTCTTAAGTGATTAAATGCAATATCAACTTATCCAAAATGATTAAGATGGATGGCTAGATGATAGTGGATGATTGAGAATGCAATTTGGTAGCATGTAGTTATGAGAATCAAAGTATTGAAAATACCCTTGAAGAGGGGGTATTTATAGGAGAATTTGAATTCTCTAGAGAATTCAAAGGTTGAGATGCATCCAACAAGGTCAAGATGAAGGGCTATGGTGGGTTGAGAACCCACAAGCCCTCACATCTTGACATGTGTATGGTGAAGTGGCCAAGAGAAGATGAGGTGTAAGTGAGGTGTCAAAAAGGTACATGAGGTGGAGGAAGGACAAGCACCTCGGGGAGTGAGAAGATTTCTTCAAAAAGAGATTCCTTGTCCCCAAGTGGGAGTGAAAGGGACATTTGAGAAATTTTGGAATTCCTCAAAAATCTACATGGGAAAAGGAGAGGTGGTTGAAAATAAGTGTGAATTAAAAATTCACATTCTTAGGAGAGTCTAAAAGATAAAAGGTGGGCTCAAAAAAAGTGGGACTTGGTCACATGTGGAGATTGTGACAAGTCCAAGGTTCTAGAAGCCTTGGAAAGACAAAATGTGAATTAAAAATTCATATGAGGAGGAGAGAGACATAGGATGAATAAATGAGAATTAAAAATTCTCATGGGAAGGAGGGTCAATGTCCAAAAAGGAAAAATGGAAGAATTGACCAAAAAGTGGTGCTAAATCTAGCTATTGACCTTGGTTAAGGTTGTGCAAATATTGGCTTAGACTAATTAATGGAAGATTAGAGACAAGTGGCAAATGTAGGAGGATGTGAAATTAATCTTTGATTAAGAGGATGCACATTATAATCATGAATTAATTAAATTAATTCAGATTAGAGCAAGATCATGGCAAATGTGACAAGGAGAGAGAATTTGAAGAATTTTAAATTGATTTTAAATCAAAAGGGGAAAAATGACTAAATTAAATAAATTGGTGTATTTATTTAACTTAGAGAGGAAGAAGGTGAAAGATAAAACATTTAATGATTAAATCAAATACTTCACAGATATGGGATAAAAGGTATAATATTAATTTAATAAATTAATATTTAATATGATAAACAAAAAGGGAGTAAATTTAATCATATGAGAGTGATTAAATTTAGATGTCTACATTTTGCCCCTCTTCGAAATATTGTTAGGATAACAGTGTTTCAAAAAAAAAAATGCAAATGAGGGAGGAAATGACAGATGGTGATGCCCCTAGCATGGAAAAAGTTAATGATGCCCCAATGACTAGGCTGAAGGAATGGAGGAATGGTAAGAGGGTATGCCCCCTTGAGAGCGTGGTCGGGGGAGAAAAAAGGGGGTCCCCAGGCGACATCTCGATAGGAAGACAAGAAGGACACCATTGGATAGAGCTAAAAAAACCAAGCAATTTTGGTTTTTGAACGGAGGTGATTCGACGCACGGTTTGCAAATGGCAGCCTCGAGAAGTTAGGGATTAATTGGAGGAAGAAAAAGTTAAATAAAAGGTAAAAAATACCTTTTTGGAGGGAGGGGTGAAAAAGGTAATTTTAAAAATTACCTTAGTCATTTTCACTGTAGCAGTTGAGAGGAGGAGAGTAGAGGAGTGAAAGCGGATGAGGAGGAACGATGTCGACAGACAATGACACCGCGATTGTGCACCGGTCGGACGAGGTGCGGACATTATACAGCAAGGGCACGGGCAGACAGCAGGTGAGTGGTAACAAAACCCTCTTATTGAATTTACGCATTTTAACGTATATTTTGATAGGTTCAAAAAATTTAGACACATGGGTTTTGTTTGTTAGGAAAAATTAAAAAACGGGTCCGAATTAGATTATTGAAAAAAGTCAAAAAGGGCAGAAAATCGAGGGGGAAGGTTCAGTAGGGTGGGGCATA
>VDFB02000008.1:291847849-291892727 GCA_007258455.2 Sequoia sempervirens
ATGGGGTGGTCCCGCCCAGCTACAGTCAAGCGGTTCCGCCCCGCTGCAGCTCGACAGGGTCAACCTATCAGGGGGGGAAGATAAAAAAGGGGAAAGAGAAAAGGGGGAAGATAGGAAGAAAATAGAGAAAAAAGATAGAAAAAAGAAATAATGAGAAATGTTTTGTGCATGCAGAGCTTTGAGCGGATACGAGCGCATGAGCGACGGTCAGAGGTGATGGCTACGTCGATAGTAGCGATGAATGTGGAGGATCAAGTGGCGTTGTATCACGTGGGTTTAGGCCACTGTATGCAGTTTCCAGTAGTCAGAGCGCATCCGGCGATGCTGACCGTGTTGGTGGAGAGATGGAGTTCAGAGACATCTACATTTCATCTTCCTACAGGAGAGATGACTGTGACGTTGGACGATGTGTGGCGTATCTTGAGGCTGTCGATTGCTGGCCGGTTAGTCAGCGAGGTGGTGTCCACAGGGGTGGAGTTACAGGAGACCATGAGAGTATTGTTTGGTCATGTGACATTGCCCCTGGTGAAGGGGCAATTAGATTTGGATCAGTAATTGTTAGTGGGGGTGCCAGCCTTACCGTTATTCCTGTGTGGCCTAATTAGTGGGATACTATTGCCAGATCGAAGCAGACGGACATGTAGCCTACATTATATGGAGGTGATCCGCCACATTGTCAAGTGGCAGGGGGGCCATTTTTGTGGAGGTCGTGTGTATTGGCGCATCTATACAGAGATATGCATGGGATCTGCTACCGAAGGGTATCGAGTTTGACACATATGACACTGTTGCAGATTTGGGTGTGGGAGCATATTGCAGTGACTAGGCCGATAGTGGTGAGGAGGGGGACAGTGGATGATCGTGAGCCCGTGGCTTGGGAGTATGGGGAGGAGAGAGGTTGGGTGTTGCGCTATGAGAGGTAGGGAGAGATGGAGGGGTGGAGGAGAGCATTTGATGATCTGTAGCCGAGGGACATAGAGTGGCGGCCATATAGGGCCCGTCAGTTCAGGGGATGGACGGATACGATGAGATATGAGGGTTATTTTCTGAGTCAGTGTTTTATTATTGGTACTCTACGGCGCATAATAGAGTCTCATTGACCAGACAGAGTGTTAAGACAGTTTGGAGTGATACAGGACATTCCAACGGCACCTATCCTGTTTTGGCGGTATAGTAGAGAGCTACCATGGGGAGGCCATATAGCACCAGCGACAGCCAGGGCATCATGGAGGGTAGCAGGACAGGTGGTTTATCCAGGGAGAGTAGGAGGAGAGTAGGTGCCAGTGGTGACCGAGCGATACTGGAGGTGGTTCCAGAATAGGTTATGGGAGAGGATTACTCCTGTTCAGCCTATTTTGAGGGTAGCGGGTGCCAGACCAGAGGAGTAGAGACTATAGAGGGAGAGGAGAGGAGGGGAGCAGCAGTGATGAGAGGGTGTAGACGAGGGGGGACAGGAGGAGCCCGAGGGGGATGAGAGAGAGTAGGGAGGAGGACGAGGAGACATCAAAGACGAGGCCAGAGAGAGGGTCAGCAGCAGGAGAGAGAGCAGCCACAGGGAGCCCGGGGGGCAGAGGGTGGAGGAGGTGATGGATGTGGATGATATGGAGGATGTGGAGGTGGTAGGTGTGAAGGATGCTGCAGAGGAGGGGAGGAGACAGTTTGTGATAGGATGACATGGTCAGCCATGGCAGTTGCGGGTTCGGCTGACTACAGAGAGTCAGGAGGCTTACCAGGAGTTGGAGAACAGAGATGATGAGGATGTTAGAGCAGCACCAGAGGAGGAGAGGAGGTCACCATGACATCGATTCGTAGTTGAGAGACAAGGAGAGGTGAGACGATTTTGAGTTCACCAGGTTGTGGAGGACCGTGAGGAGCGATAGGAGCAGGGGGAGGGAGGAGCCAGTAGGTGGGGAGGACGAGATAGAGCAGGTGGATGAGGAGGATGAGACAGAGCAGTTGATTGGGGAGGAGGATGCAATGGATGTTGACAGGGATGTGGCAGAGGGGGATGCTATAGTAGCAGAGTCATTAGCTCTGGTTCCTTATGTACTGGAGGATCCCATTGTGCAGGCGAGAGGAGCAGAGGCGAGAGTACAGATGGTAGAGCAGAGAGTGAGGGCTCTTGAGGCTGAGTTAGCCAGAGTAGAGCGGGAGTCATTGAGAGATTATGCGGCCATGGTTTTCGAGCTAGAAGGAGCGGTGGAGGAGAGAGACAGAGCACAATCAGAGGTGCAAAGGATATAGGGTGAGTTGACTAGTGTGACATGGGACCGCGACAGATTGCAGACGGAGGTCATGGTTTTACAGGCCCGGGGGGAGCCAGAGGGGAGGACAAAGCAGGGGGAAAAGCAGGGGACAGGAGGTATGAGTCAGCAGACGGGAGATCTCCAGCGAGACTGGGATGAGCTTCAGGACAGTGTACATTGCCTTGAGCAGGCAGTTGGAGAGATGGGGCTGATGCAGGAGAGAGAGGCTAAGGCCAGGGAGTAGGCACAAATTATGCAGGCTGAGAGGGACGTAGCACAGGTGCAGGTGCAGGTGATGGAGGCAGAGAGGGATGCGGCACAGGTGCGCATTCAGAGTGAGAGAGCAGTGGCAAAGGCGGAGATATAGTCATTACAGAGGAGGAGAGAGGAGGCAGTAGCAGAGGTATGATCTCTTTGGAAAGAGCGGGATTCAGCAAAGTTAAGAGCACAGGCTCTTCAGAGGGATAGAGATGTAGCAGTGACTCGGGCATAGGGGGCTAAGAGGGAGAGAGATGTAGCAGAGATGCAGATGCAGAACCTACAGGCAGAGAGGGATGCCGCGATGGCTCGTGTATCGACAGGTCAGGGTGTGGGTGGGATGCCAGGAGCAGATATGCAGATTGTGGAGAGAGAGAGGGATGCAATGGTGACACAAGTAGTGGCTGCGGAGGAGATGAGGGATTGATTACAGGCAGATCTGGCACAGAGCCGGTTGGCTCAGGAGGCATGGGAGTAGGAGAGGAGAGCTATTACCAGGGACTGAGACAGGTATCATTATGAGCAGAATTTTGCTCGGGTCCAGGTTGCAGAGCGAGAGGAGAGTATGAGAGAGGCAGGGTTTTGGATGGCTGCATATTATTCTGCAGCTCCTGATCTGGCACAGCGGACATTTTGTTACACCCGACAGACACCTCAGATGCCGGTGCCATCTCAGTCATTGGGGACATGGACCCGAGGTTACAGTGATTCACCAGGGGTTTTGCTAGGCAGGGGAGTAGGACCTGAGTCACCATAGAGATCAAATGTGGGGAGTTCATTCGGGAGGTGACAGGCTGCTGAGTTTTTGATAGATGCAGGGTAGAGTGTAGGATTTATTGACAGAGATCAGAGATGTTCCATATCTCTGGATTTTGTAGTTTATCATGTGATGGATATATGTATGATTGACATGTGACACATTATATTATTTTGATATGGGACAGTTCTTATTGACACCATGTAGTATGTTTCCTTTTATGATGGGTGATTATATGCATGTGTATATGGTATTACTTGTTTATGATGCGTTGGTTTATTTATGCATATGTTTATGATATGAGATGTTCATATGGATGATTGGATGTATGTACTTGTGGAATACGAATAATTTTATTGATGCAAATATGTGCATGGTGATATGTTGTGTACATGTGGGATCTATGATGATTTATATATATGGATGCCTAGTTGACTTATTTGTCATGTATGTATATGTGTATGATGGATTTTGTATGAATATTTTATATATGCAGGATGTGATGGATTATGAGTCTGACACTTTGTGATGCAGGTGGCGATGTATGTATGGACTTAACATGTGGTGATGCAGGTGACGATGGATATATGTAATAGTGCTTTTGTAATTTTAGAGGAAATAACACACGGCCATAAGTGCCAATAAGAACTGACATGATAATGGAAGGTGGGTATGTGGTGATTGTGAGAATGGGTGTCATTTGGCATCTGTCAAAAAGTATTAGTATCCTGAGAAGAATGGAAAAGAATGGGGTAAAGTATTTGCACAACCAAAACCATAGGGTGAATGTAATGCAATGATTATGAAAATGCAATCCTAATTCAATTTGCCATCTTTGGAACACTGGTTTTTGCTATAGCATAAGACACGATACACCAAGGTAGGGAGGACCGAGGTAGATTAGTGTCTAATGCATGAAACAAACACGCTAGACAAGAGGGCTATCCCAACACCCCAAAGTCACGAAGACCTTGGTCGGGCCAGGTATTGAGATAACCACAAGCACAAAAGGATGTCCCAGCATAACACAAGACCCCAATGACCTCGGTGGGTACTTCATGGGACAACCAAGAAAACACAACATAAAAGATCAAGAAATGCCCCTATGTGGAACAATCAAAACACACCATAATATGATAGATTATGGCGGCCTTGACAAGTGATTATAGGGAGCTCAAATGATAAACAAGAACTAAAAGCCTAAAAAAATTGCAATCAATTTCAAATGTCCTTTGCCATAGGATCAAGGGGATAGATGGAATTGATGAGGTCTGTTAGGAAGGATGCATCCTGTTGAGACCTATGATGAATACTAAGTGAAGAGATCGATATGATGTAGGATATTCAAAATTGATTAGATTCATTGGTACAAGTGGGTCTTGTTTGTTAAGGACCAGCTAGATAAAGGCATAGCTTGATGACACAACACAAGGGAGACAAGACACAACCTAAAGACCTAGGGGCTCGGGGGTCGATTAGAGATTAGCCTTGCCTATGTGAAAGCGCAGAGCCCTCGTAGTTCATGGAAAAAGACCATGGATAAAGCGGAAAGAAGACAATGGTGACCAATGATGAAGGACACAAAATGCGACAGAAAAATGCCCCGGGGGAGGATCAAATGACCAACCTTGCCTACGTGAAAACACAGGGGCAACGTAGTTCGATAAAAAGACCATGGATAAAAGCAAAGAGGGACTGGTGAAGACGAAGTGATGGAGGACCAAAACAAGTTGATCCAAAAATGCCCCGGGGGCAGATCGAATGATCAGTCTTGCCTACATGATAGCGCAGGGGCAACGTAGTTCGATAAAAAGACCATGGATAAAAGCAAAGAGGGACTGGTGAAGATGAAGTGATGGAGGACCAAAACAAGTTGATCCAAAAATGCCCTAGGGGCATATCGAATGATCAGTCTTGCCTACGTGACAGCGCAGGGGCAACGTAGTTCGAAAAATGATGAAAATGATGCAGGAGGATGAGATCTAGATGGAGACCGACACGATGGATGATCCTACATGACGACATGGACCGATCGACAAAGGGAAGGAAAGACATAAGCTCAAAGTGGGATATAAAAATGCTCAGGATGAGGGATAGTCAAGAGGGGTCGTCCAATGCTCAATCAATAAATACCAAGCGGCCTAGGCCGAGGTGGATGAGGATGATAGTGCGGATGAAGGCATAAAATAACTAGGATGCCAGGTAGATAATGATTAAGCCCTCTATGGATGGTGCCTGTTAACAGGTTTTCACCATCCATACTTATCCAAGGCGCCACCAAGAAGTGATTTTCTCCATAGGACGGATTTATTTTTCTTTACTATTTTTTGGATTTGTTAATACTTTTTTGATTTTGATTTTTTTGATTTTTTGATTTTTTTGATTTTCTGATTTAGGTGGAGTTACCAAGTGGACTTAGGCATAAAACCTCTTCAGATGGAGGATATTGATGGGTTCGTCAAGGGGATCTCCTTCAAGAGTAGCCAACCTGTATGCCCCAGATCCATATTTAGTGACTATGATATAGGGTCCTAACCAATTTTCCTCAAATTTTCCTTTCTTGTCTCAGTCTTGCTGAGTGCCCTAGTTTTCCTTGAGAACAAACTCACTAACCTAGAATTGTCTAGGACGGACCTTTTTATTGTAATGACATTTGAGGTGATTTTGATATGCTTGTAGGTGATCATAGGCTTTTATTCTTCGTTCATCCAGTAATTCTAGTTGTGCAAGCCGTGCAACACGAGCATCTTCCTCGCTGATAAGGTTATGTAGAGAAATTCTCAATGATGGAAGCTCAACTTCGATTGGCAAGACGGCTTCAACACCGTATACTAAAGAGTAGGGGGTGGCACCTATTGGGGTGCGGATGGATGTACGGTATGCCCAAAGGGCAGGATGGATATGGAGGTGCCAATCTCGTCCAGTGTTATTGACAACCTTTTTGAGGATGCGGATGAGGGTTTTGTTGGTTGCTTCTGCCTGACCATTACCCTAAGGGTAATAAGGCATCGACCAACGGTGTTAGATATGGAAGGTGTCGCAGAGGTGTTTCATGGCTTAGTTTTTAAAAGGTTTTCCGTTATCAGAAAGGATGGTGGACGAGATACCATATCTGCAGAGAATATGGTAGAGGATAAATTTGGAAATCTGAGTACCAGTGATTTGTGAGAGTGGCATTGCTTCCACCCATTTGGTGAAGTACTCAGTTGCAGTAATGATGAATGTATGGCCATCAGATGATGGTGGGTAAATCTTGCCAATCAAGTCGAAACCCCATTGAGAAAAGGGCCATGGTGCTAGGAGAGGCTAAAGATCTTGTGCTGGGGCGTGAATCAAATCTGCATGTTGTTGGCATGGAAGACATTTCTTCACAAATTTGCAAGCATCATGTTCCAATGTAGGCCAATAATATCCAGCTCGTAGGATCCTTTTGCCCAGAGCCATACCATTTGAGTGAGCCCCACAAATACCACCATGTACTTCCGTTAGTACCGTTTGGGCCTCGGTCTCATTCAGACATCTAAGGAGGATTCCATCATACCCGTGACGATAAAGCGTATCACCAACAATGATGTATCGAGAAGAACGGTGGATAAAGGATTTGCGTTGGTTGCGTGTAAGTTCTGGGGGTATGATATTATCACGAAGATAAGTGTATATGTCTTGGTACCAAGGGGAAGCAGGACCTACAATATCGCACACCATATCAGTCTCAGGAACATCATATGCAAGGGTTAAAAGTTGTTCAACAAGAAACTCACACTCTATTTGATCTTTAGGCATGTCAATCAGAGAACCAATAGTGGCCATTGCATATGCCGCTTTATTCTGTACCTGAGGGATTTGGTCAAACTGTATGAAGGTGAAATATTTCTTGAAATCATACACCATGCATTATAGGGTAACAGTTTATCATCTTTCGTGAGGAATTCATCATTAACTTGTCTAATGACCAGCAAGGAATCACCAAAGAGGTTCAAATGAGTTATGTGCCACTATTTTGCAATTCTGAGGCCATTGAGGAGAGCTTTGTATTCTGCCATATTGTTGGTACATGGGAATGCTATCCTGAATGATTTTGGGATGTAGTCACCTTGAGGGGTAACTAATAAAATTCTTGCCCCAGGTCCACTATGAGTGTATGAGCCATCGAAATACAACGTCCACGCTGGTGCTTCTGTAACAGTGTAGATTTCTTCATCTGGGAATTTAGTGTCTAGGGGGTAAGCATCTACTAATGGTGCTTCAGCCAATTGATCAGCAATGACCTGTCCTTTTATGGCTTTTCTCTCTACATATTCTATGTCAAATTCACTTAGGAGCATGACCCATTTGGCCATGCGGCCAATCAGAGTGGTTCTAGATAACAGATACTTCAGGGGATCAATTTTAGCAATCAATTTGACTGGATGGCTGAGCATATAATGTCGGAGTTTTTGTGTGCTGAAGACTAGCGCAAGGCAAGCTTTTTCCATGGGGGAGTAATTTAACTCATAGCCGACTAGTGTTCGACTAATGTAGTAGATTGCCCTCTCTTTGAATGACTCATCATGTTGTGCCAACAATGCCCCCAGTGCAATTGAAGTAGCAAAGATGTAAAGCAGAAGGGGTTTTCCTGGAATAGGCGGCATCAATATCGGTGGATGAGTTAAATATTCTTTAATTTTATCGAAACCCATCTGACACTGCGGGGTCCATCGAAAGGTGGAATCTTTCTTCAAAAGATGGGTGAATGGATGACATTTATCTGCTAGCTGGGCTATGAACCGACGAATGGATTGCATCTTCCCCTGGAGGCTTCTTAACTGTTTCAAATTGCGTGGAGGTGGCATGTCCAGGATAGCCTTTACCTTGGCGAGATCCACCTCAATGCCCCTGCGAGAGACTATGAAACCTAGCAATTTTCCTGACGTGACCCCAAAGACACTTTTTTGGATTTAGCCGCAACTTGTAATGCTCTAACCGCTCAAATATCTTCTTTAGGATAGCAGGATGTTCTACTCATGTTCTGGATTTCCCTAATAGGTCATTGACATAATCCTCCATGATGATATGTATGAGGTCATGGAAGATGACCGTCATTGCCCTCTGATACATTGCGCCCGCATTTTTGAGACCAAAGGGCATAACATTGTAACAAAAAGTGCCCCAAGGTGTTGTGAAGGCGGTCTTATGTTGGTCCTCAGGTGCGATTCGGATTTGATTATAACCAAAGAAGCCATCCATAAGGGATAACATCTCATGTCCTGCTGTCAAGTTGACCAACATGTCAATGTTCGGCAGGGGGAAGTCATCTTTTGGGCAGGCTTTGTTAAGATCCCTGAAGTCTGTGTAGACGCGAATGTCTCCATTTGGTTTGGCAATTGGTACTATATTGGAGATCCACTCAGAGTAGTCAATTGGTCTGATAAAACCCGCCTCTAGTAACTTCTCCAATTCCTTCTTGACTAATAACGTGACTTACGGATGCATCTTGCAGAGCTTTTGTTTGACAGGCTTGGCGTTGGGGTGAATGTCTAAGTGATGAAACACTAAGGTGGGATCTAAGCCTGGCATGTCTGAGTATGACCGAGCAAAGTTAATGATTCCCTCTTGGAGTAGCTGCACAATGACCAGATACTCTTGCTCTGAGAGTGACTTAGCTACATAGGTGATTTTAAGACTTTCAGCAGTTCCCAGATTAACTTCTTGCGTCTCTTCAATCAGAATAGATGATCGGGCAGCTAACTAAGTTCCCATAAGGGGGAGATGAACATCTCCACCTTCCAGTGCCTCTTCGAGGTTTTTGCCATCAGATGCGTCCTTTATTTTTACTTTTTCAAGGTCAGGAAGTACCTCAGGGAGGTTTTCACTAGATGACCGCTTTTTACTTTTCTTATTCCTATTTTTGCGACTGGAGTGTTCATCCTCCCTTAATCCCATAAGGTTAACATATGTATCTGCAGACATACTGACAGGTGTGCTATTATGTAGGTCCCAATCAATAAGCTCAGGGTGGCAAAGGGATAGGTTAATAGTGCAGATGGATAGGCATTCAAACATGGATGATAAGTCAGTATGATCGACATCATCGTACGCATGTATGATGGATTTCTCCTCGGGTATGTCTTCCAATGAGCCATTGTCCACGGCGACACTATTGGACGTACTAGACGATGTTGTAGGGCTTTTCTATTTTCTATCATACCCAATGCCTATGTTCTTCGGTAGCTTGGACGTATCAATGGGTTGCAACCGCCCTTGTTCTTCTTTACCTAGGCCCCCACCTTGATAGTTATGTTTTTCCATGAACTTCGTCGGCCAAGGGTACTTTTCCTGAAAATACTTCTTTAGAGGAGTCTCTAGTTCGGGCTCTTCTCGGTAGACCCATTGGCTTATGTCTTCTTCTGGTGCATCTATCTTGACACTTGGGGATCTGAAAGTGGTGGTAGGGATGTCTTTACCACTGAAGGTGATAGTCTTGTCTTCCTTTTGTGTAGCATGCAAAGGTTGACCATACTCGTGTGGTGGCGGTGGCATGGTTGCTACATTGAGAGCCGTATGCATTTTGTATTCACCACACCCTTGGTCAATGATCTGGACTTTGGTGACCGTAGGATCAGTGGTGGAGGATGGAGTGGTTGTTGCGGTGGATGGCAGATTCACAGATGATGACTGGGATGCCCCCATTTCAACCCCAGGACAATAGTGTAAATGGGGGAATGATGCTTCTAAAGCGTGGCAATATTCAAATGGTTGGGGGTCAGCGTAGATGGTGAATTCTTTTCCATTGACAGGGAATTTTAGGCACTGATGGTATGTGGAGGGGACGGCTTGCATAGCATGGAGCCATGGGCGGCCAAGGAGGAGATTATATGGTAAGTCCAGATCAAGGACATGACAGGTAGTATACTGAAGCACAAGTCCCACTTGGATAGGAAGACTGATAATTCCCTCTAAATTTCTTTCTGCATTATCATAGGCTTTGATTGTGATGATCTGGTTACTTAAGTCTGCTTGAGTATACCCCACCTATTTTATGAATCTCAAAGTACATAAATTGAGGGCAGAGCCATTATCTACCAAGACCCTTTTTATTTTATGGCGAGCAACCACGACTTCGATATGTAAGGGGCGATTATGATTGACATCGATGTTTGGCATATCATTTTGGCTGAAGTGCAGGTGATGAGACAAAGCCAAGTGTCCCACCAAAGCTTGGAATTGTGTGGGGTCGATGTCATTTGGCACATGGGTTTCCTGCAGGGCTCTATTGAGGATTTCTTGATGTATCGGGGAAGACTTAAGCAAATCCAAAATGGATATATGAGCAGGGGTCTTTCTTAAGTGATCAAGAATGTTGTACTGAGAGCTTATAGGATTTCATTGGGCGGGTGCAGAGGCTACAGGGACAGTGATGCGGGCTCGTCGTGTAGTAACAGCACATTGAGGGTCTTTGGCTTTAACATGTATCATGGATACATGGGGTTCCACCTACTCAATGTAATGAATAACACCTTCATAATTAAAGGGCACATTCTTGTAGCTTACATTATTTGTGTTGTTTTGTTGGGGATTATTGCTAGATGTGCTTGGGCCTTGATTATGGTTTGGAAAGGCGTTCTGGTATATCTGCAATTGAGCATTAGACGACGAAGCTTGACTGGGGTCAACCTTGATATCACCTCGATCAATGAGATCTTGGACATAGTTTTTCAGACCCTGACACTTGTTTAAAGAGTGTCCTTTGATTTTATGGAACTCACAATACTCATTTTCTCCAAACCATGCGAGCTTGGGTTTGGACTCATCAAATGGCTTGGTGACAGGGTATGTGATGGGGTAATTGATTTGTAACAACTTATTAAAAACAACACTCAGAGGTTCACCCAATTGGGCGTATTGGCGTTTGGTGTTCCCTTGATTGTTTTGGTTTGACTGTTGCGGAGGACGAGGTGCCCCATGTGGTACAGATATGGCGTTGGGTACAGACGGTTGTTGTTTTTGGGATGCATTGGCCACTTGGACATGTTTAGTGTCTATCACACTGTCATTCACCGCATTCTTGTTCTTGTTCCATAATCGTGGTGTATCAGCAAATGACCTCTCTTTATCATGACTGTGTATTTTGATGTGTCCTTTGGCAATAAGGTCACGTTCCAGGTCGGGTCCTTTTTCTACTATCTCCGCAAAGGTGGTGACACAATGTAACCTGAAATTATGGGCCATGTTAGGATGAGAGTTTTCCACGAAAAGAGTGACCATGTCTTTTTCTTTTAGAGGGGTCTTCATTCGACTTGCTAATGCACGCCACCATTGTAGGTAGCTGGTAAAGGTTTCCCCCTCACGTTGTTTCTCTTTGAGGAGATCTAAGGTGTCTATATCCTTCTCCAAATTGAAAGATAAGTAGGATACAAACTTTTCTGACAGGTTTGCAAAAGTTTTTATGGACCCTTTTTCGAGAGTCATGAACCAATCTAAGGCGTGGCTTGCTAAGCTTCGTGGGAACAAGCACAAGAGATAGTTGTCATTGTACATGACTTCTTGACACTGGGAATAAAACTCTTGCAAGTGAGCCTTAGGGTCTTTGTTTCCCTTGTATTTGTCAAATTTTGGTATCTCGAAATGTTTAGGAAATGGGATCAATGAGATGGAGGGATCAAATGGATATGGGCATATGTCTTCAAATTTGAATGATTGTTTGGTAGCCCCGGCTTGAAGGTCCTTAAGTGCGGCTTTGATTTCCAACAGATCCGAGGTAGCTGGTGGCGGGTTGGGGGGATATTGATGATAGGACGATAAAGGATCCTGCTGAAAGGATGTCAGATTGTTGAAATACGGATTTGGATGATTTGATGATGATATGGCTTGCTGGTAAGACAGAGGATTTTGTTGATACAAGGACTGTTGTTGTGGGGTATAGTATGGATTTGTTTGATAAAAGTGTGGGGTAGGTTGTTGAGGAACTTGGATGGGACGTTGCGTGTTGGTTTGTTGGTGTTGAGGGTATTGTTGTGATTGTTGGGAGGTCACATAAAACGGTTGTTGGTGAAATTGTTGCTGATTGTCATAGTAGTAGTGTTGGGGAGGTTGTTGTTGTGATGTCAAATGTTGTATGGGCCGAGATGGGATATTATGTTGTGGTTGAGCCTGAGGACGCAAAATGGATGCGAGAAAGGGGGATATGGTCTGAGCAATAGGTCGAGACAGATTTCCTTGTGATTGTTAGGGTGGTTGTTGTGAAGAGGCCAAAGTATTATGTATAGGTTGTTGCGGATGAGATGGCGGAGGTAGCGTAGAAGCATTTTGTAAAGGGGGTTGCTAGGTACCACCCGAAACATTTAGCTGGGGTGTGCCTTGTGGAGGTAATTGAGGCAGAATGTTGGATTGGTGAAGCTGTTGAGATGGTAGATTTGTGGTCCCAGGAGGTGGAAGCGATGTGGTAAAGGAGGTGCCCCTAATGTTGACTGGAGGTTGATTCAGAGGAGGGGGTGATGTTAACGTTAATGGCGGAGGTTGTGGAACATTTTGTGGCATACCATAGGGAAAAGGATTGTTGGGATCAAACACTTGAGGACCTCCCATAACTGAGGTTGAAGCATGTGGGGAATAGTTAACCTGATAAAGAACAGCATTGCCAAATTCTGGTTGATGCCAACCCTCAACTGGAGGAACATTGGGGAAGTATGGACCTTCAGGTGGATTTTGTGAACCTTGGAGTATGTTAGATGGGGCACCCCTATATTTGGACAAGTCAACACTCAGGGGGGGTTTGACACCTTTCTCAATTAGGTGGGCTAAAATTTCTTCCCCATGCTTTTCGAGCAGATGGTCAGTCATTTGCACATTGGCAGGATTACTAAAATGTTCCTCAAGTGTGAGTTCAGGTTGATTGGCCATACTCTCATCACTGGGTGGTGAGTTGTTCTAATTTTCGGTGTTGGAGTGTGATGAAGTGCCATTATGAGGATCGTGAGGGATGTTAGTACCCTTGTTAGGATCTGATAAGATGTTCATTGTGTTGTTGGGATCTTGAGGGTTGTTTGATTGGGCATTCTAGGCTTGTTGGTCGGCCATTTTCTTTGCCTGTGATCGGGTCTGAACGGGCATGCAAATGTGCTACGAGTGGATTATGAAAATATTTTTGACGAATGATTTGATTGTGATTGGATGAGATTTGATTTGGATGGGGTTTGGATTTGGATCAGACTTTGTTTGGATATATTGGATTGGATCAAATTTTGATGGGATCGGATTTGGATTTGGCAAGATTGGATTTTGATTGACTTGGATTGGATTATTAAGCTTAATAGGATAAAATTGGTTGAACGGATGTGATTTGATTGATTGGACAATTTGATCAAATGATTGGTTTTGATAGATTTGGATGATTGGATGGGTATGATTGGATGATAAAAGATGAGAGGGAGACCTTGAGTTTAATCAAAGGAAGTTACCCTTAGCAACCAAGAGCTTTAATTGATTAAGAGGATGATCATGACACCGAATCCACCTTAAGATAGGAATGGATTGATTGGGCCGAGGATGATAACTTACGCCACTGAATTCACCTCAAGATGGAAGAAAATTGATTGGGGTCGAAGTTAAAGGCTAATAATCAAATTCAAGTGCTATGGTCAATTTGGGTAACCACTTTGTAATACAAGGTTAGGACGGTTTGGTTATGGGTGGTGTTTGGCGATGTAAAGTTATGGTGTTTGTTAGGTGAGGGTATGGACTTTTGAATGAATTAGGGAAAAAATTAAAATGAACGGGTGGATTAAAGATGATTTTGGAGAATGAATGGGGGTTTATAATGGTTAACGAAGATTTGGAGTGATAGAATGGAGGTTTAAATGGATCAAATGGAGGTTTTGGGAGGCTTAGAGTGACAAAATAAAGGCTTAGGATGATGAGATAATGGTTGGGAATGATTAAATGATGGTTTAGAGGCTAAACAGATCCAAATGGGAAAATTTTGGGTGTTCAGGAGGGCAAATCCGCCCCTTTGTAGCAAAAATCAGGGGCGTTGATAGCTTTCTGCAGTAAATTAGGGGTGCTTTCGCCTTTCTACAGCGGAATCAGGGGCGTTGACAGCTTTCTACAGTAAATCAGGGGTGCTTCTGCCTTTCTGTAGCATAATCAGGGGCTCTTCCGCCTTTCTGCAGCAAAACAGGGGTGCTTCCGCCTTTCTGTAGCAAAATAGGGGGCGCTTCCGCCTTTCTGCAGTAAGAAAGAGCTTGGTTTTGATGGCAGTGGCTATGGCAAGGATGCAAAATGATAAAGTAAGGCCAAAGTATCAAAGATTTCACATATTTTTCACAAGAAAATACTTCAATCAAGCACAATCCTATGATTAATGTTAAGGGTATGGCTAGGCAAGGTCTTAATCTAGGATGCACAAGGCTTCTAGGGAGTCCTTGATATACTCTTGGTACATGAGACACAACCGTGAACACCAGCCCATCACAAGCGTGAGTCGAGAACCCCAGCGAGATACTAAAAGGCTCAGACCAACTCTTCACATCTATCTAGGTAATCACCCTAGTTTTGATGCTCTGCCAATTATGACGTGACTGGATTGGGATACAACTTTCATTCTCCCCCCTTTATATGCCCCACTGGTACGCATGGTCAGAATTGTCCCTTGGAGTGATGAAATCCCCAAGCAGGTCCCACTAAAAAGAAGACACTAACTGTTTCCAACTAATCCCCAGGCTCACACGAAGTGCAAGGGGAAAGTGAAAACAAATTAATGCCCCCTTGGGTAACACAAGAATAAGCAATCACAACAAGCAATGAAGTTTATTCCCCCTAATTAGACTATGTTCTAAAACAACAAGGATAATTTTTGAAAATCTGATCAAATAGATGGTCCTGCAAGCAAATGTTAGCTGCCTTCTTCTTCGTCCTTGGTCAATTACGCCATAATATGTTGCAAAACGTTAGCAAAAAATACCAATATCCTTGCTAAAAAAATGTTAGAGGGTTACTACTTGAAAATAGCAAAAAACGAGAGCAAAAACGAAGCTAAAATGACTGTTTTACCTTCCAAATTGTGTTGTTTTGGGGCGCTTCCGCCTTTCTGCAGCAAAATGGGGGCGCTTCCGCCTTTCTGCAGCAAGATTAGAGGGTGCTTCCGCCTTTCTACAGTAAGAGGTTAGAGGGCGCTTCTGCCTTTCTGCAGTAAGAGGTTAAAGGGCGCTTTCGCCTTTCTACAGGAAACTTTATCAAATTTGTTTTAAAAATGAAAGTTGTACACCCCACTACAAGAAAGTGTTAGAAAAACCTTCTAAACGTACTCCTAACTGCAGCAAGCTTGTTAGAAGAAAGTGGAACTTTCAGATATAGGGCGCTTCTGCCTTTCTGTAGTAGACAAGAGGGCGCTTCCACCTTTCTGCAATAGGACAGAGGGCACTTCCGCCTTTCTGTGACCTTTTCCTACAAAATTCTTAACCAAAACAAAGGTTAAATGCAAGAACCTGTTTGTGGGTCCCACCGGGCGTGCCAGAAATGTGTACCTTGGAATTTTACCCTACTCTAATGTGTAAAATACCTAAAAATGCAAGTGATAAAAGACTAAGGACACTTCAAGATTAGCCTAAAGAGTGATAAAATAAGAAGGAAAATGGATAAAACAAGATGCAAATGATTTCACCTTCCTTGCTGTTGATGACTCCTTGATTGGCCCTTGCTTGGGATGATTTTGTGTGCTCCTTAGATGATTTCTTAAGTGATTAAATGCAATATCAACTTATGCAAAATGATTAAGATGGATGGCTAGATGATAGTGGATGATTGAGAATGCAATTTGGCAGCATGTAGTTATGAGAATCAAAGTGTTGAAAATGCCCTTGAGGAGGGGGTATTTATAGGAGAATTTGAATTCTCTAGAGAATTCAACGGTTGAGATGCATCCAACAAGGTCAAGATGAAGAGCTATGGTGGGTTGAGAACCCACAAGCCCTCACATCTTGACATGTGTATGGTGAAGTGGCCAAGAGAAGATGAGGTGTAAGTGAGGTGTCAAAAAGGTACATGAGGTGGAGGAAGGACAAGCACCTCGGGGAGTGAGAAGATTTCCTCAAAAAGGGATTCCTTGTCCCCAAGTGGGAGTGAAAGGGACATTTGAGAAATTTTGGAATTCCTCAAAAATCTACATGGGAAAAGGAGAGGTGGTTGAAAATAAGTGTGAATTAAAAATTCACATTCTTAGGAAAGTCTAAAAGATAAAAGGTGGGCTCCAAAAAGGTGGGACTTGGTCACATGTGGAGATTGTGACAAGTCCAAGGTTCTAGAAGCCTTGGAAAGACAAAATGTGAATTAAAAATTCACATGGGGAGGAGAGAGACATAGGATGAATAAATGAGAATTAAAAATTCTCATGGGAAGGAGGGCCAATGTCCAAAAAGGAAAAATGGAAGAATTGACCAAAAAGTGGTGCTAAATCTGGCTAATGACCTTGGTTAAGGTTGTGCAAATATTGGATTAGACTAATTAATGGAAGATTAGAGGCAAGTGGAAAATGTAGGAGGATGTGACATTAATCTTTGATTAAGAGGATGCACATTATAATTATGAATTAACTAAATTAATTCAGATTAGAGCAAGATCATGGAAAATGTGACAAGGAGAGAGAATTTGAAGAATTTTAAATTGATTTTAAATCAAAAGGGGAAAAATGACTAAATTAAATAAATTGGTGTATTTATTTAACTTAGAGAGGAAGAAGGTGAAAGATAAAGCATTTAATGATTAAATCAAATACTTCACAGATATGGGATAAAAGGTATAATATTAATTTAATAAATTAATATTTAATATGATAGACGAAAAGGGAGTAAATTTAATCATATGGGAGTGATTAAATTTAGATGTCCACTATTTTAACACATTCCTCTATATTTAGATAATTTTGTGAGTTATCTAAGTATTCACTTTTACTCGACTCAAAGATCTATTCAAATCGCTCAGTTAACTCTTGATTTAATGTTTGAGTGGCTTTCTCGAGTAATCTCTTCGTCAAATCATTCAATCGTCCAGTGCTAACTCATTTGTGTGTACATGCAGATTAATTAAATATTCCTATTTAATTAATTAAATCTTGTGTGTGCATTCAAATAGAGAGTTGCTTTAATCCATCTTTATCTTTGTCATGCAAAGACTATTCTTCTGTTTTCGAATACCAAACTTGAAGATTAAATCATTTATTTAATCTTTAATTCTATTTCTAATTTGTATCACTCTTGTCACTGTTGTCAATTATCATAATGCATGTCTAATCTGTCGATCTCAACCATTCGTTGATCTTTCAATCTTGGCCTGTCATTCGAATGATCAATTTTCTATAAATTGATCTGGTCTTCATCATTCCAATCTCTCTCGAAATCTTATGACTTTTTGGAGCAACTATCTTGAATCTTTGATGTTTTGCTAAATCATTATCATAGGCTATACTTGCATGAACTCTTGAAAATATGAGGGCAATTATACTACAACAACAAAATGGAGAAGGGCAATCGAGATGAATCATGGGAATACGTACAAATTTGGTGAGATTGTTCAAGTTTTATTTACGTTTTTACTTTCCTTTGTTCTTTGTTGCTTAGCATTAGATTGCATTTAGATTTGCATTGCATGCTTGCTTTTAATCTTGTCTTTCTGCACTTTCTAGACGTTACAATCTTTAACCATAAAAAAACCTTAGGATGAAACTTCTTAATATTTTCTTTTATAGAGTTAGCATCAATCTCTAAGACAATATTATATAGATCACAATATAAGGATCAATTTTGTGCATGTCCTAGTATTACCATGCAAATATATCTCAAAATTTATTTAGTATGGTGATGTTACATTTTTCATATTGGTTTAGATAATTAAACATAGATTTAGAATATTTTATTTATCATTTGGGTCCACCTCTATATCATTTGTACCACCAACTATGATACTGTTACATGAAATTCGATAAAAGGTTGTTTTGGAAATGTATTAAGAATATTAGGACATAGATAGGGAACATCTTCTCTAAAGTATGATAAAACCTCAAAGATATCAAGGAAGCCTTGATCATGATCTAATACTTAGGTAGGTTCACATATAGCCCCATGTTTGGTCCAATCTTCACCATTCATAAAAGTGTTGAATGGAGGGTATATCAAATTAGAATAAATAAAGGTTAAATCAATGTCACTACTAATAGAAAATGAATAGTTGTCTCCCTTATATCATAGATAACTCAATTATTCTAATAGATAAAGCTTTCTAAAACCTTGTTCGCTCAAAATTAATCCTTTTTCGTTATAACCAAATATTTAATAAAATTTTTATACTTAGTCATAATTACTAGTCAACTTAGATGAGGATAAACACTTTTCATAATTTTTTCTAGTTTCAAATCCATGAGAGGTGTTACCTTCACTAGAATGAGTATCTACGTGAGAATCCAAAGGTGATACAACATGTAAATAAAGATCAATGAGAAAAGAAGAATCTTGGTACTATTGTCTTATTCTTCTTTTCTAGGACAATATTTTAAAACTTAATGATCCCAATCATCTTCAAGATTAGTGTAAGATACATGGGGATTTGTGAAATAATTGTTGAAGACATCATAGGGACAATTAATTGTGTTGTATACATCATTGTTTTATCTTTAACTATACTTGGAAATTTTTGTATGGGTTTCATCAATTCCCACAGTAAATTTCTTATTTTGATGAATGAATTTAATTTTGTGATGAAACATGGATGAAAAAATACCCATTGTATAAATCCATGTACATCCCAAAATAATGTTATACACTATGGTTTTGAGCATCACATGAAAATTAGTTTTATGAGTAAAAGGCTCTAAAATGATAGAGTAACACAACCAAGAGATTAGCGTATGAAATTGTCAAACCCTTTAATAATCACCTTAGATTTTGGGAGATTAGAGTAACTAACCTGGATCACATCAAGAAACATTCAACTAGAAATATTCAATCTAGCTCCATTCTCTACTAGTGCATATTTCATATAATATCTCCATACCTCAATACAATATATATAATGGACTAAACTCATGGATCATGTGTGAGGATGGTAACTCATGAAGCGTAAAGGATATTAAGGCATTTTCCTAAAGTATTGGTTGTGACATCAAGGCTAAGTCCTTAGGAGTAAAAGTAGATGAAACGATTGTGCACTCTAGAATATCCTTTAATACATTCTTATAGTTTTTTAAGGAACATATAAAATCCCAAAAATACATGTTGGTGAATCTATTATAAGAATGATCATATTTTTTGTAACATATATGTGCAATGTCTAGGTGTAGAACTAGTTAGTGGTGTAAGAAATGAAATGTGAGAATAAAACTAGGCTTAGTATGAGATGTGAAGAATGGAGAAGCATAATCCATATGACATGCAAATAGAGTATCATAAATTGCAACTATGTTATGAGTGCACCAAATCATCTATAATAATGGAAGTGTGAGTATATCATGTGTATGCTTCATAGTAGATGCGGAATGAAGTTGAATAGGTGAAGGAAAGGTGCTTAAAGGTAAAATACAATTATAATCAAGCACACTATTATTATTCTCCATATAAGAGATATGTAGCAAGTGATAATTATGGATGAGCGAAGTAATAGTATCTAGTAGAAAATGGAAGGTAATGATCAAACCCCTAAATGAAGAAAATAAATATATGTAATTGTGAAATTTTTCCATGGACAATATGATCACCTTTGTATTGTAAAATATCTTGATTGTATTAGGAATGGAAGGATCATATGCCACAAAGTGTTTAAACATGTTAAAATCAGTGATGGATGTATGAATGGAATCCAAGAATAAAGTACCATGAGAATCCATGATGTAAAAATAAGGATTTATCCAATGATGTAAGGTTCACTAAAGTATGTGATGAAAATGTTTAAAACATTACAAGAATAATCAAATGATATGAAAATTAAGTATAATTATATGCCTAAATGATTTATGCCTACTCTTCTCCTTTATATATATATATATATATATATATATATATATATATATATTGGAGGGTTTTATATCAAACCTAGAATTATTTTAGCTATCTAATATGGGAGAATGAGTCATTGGTTGAAATAAATTTGGCTAAGAGCGAAAGATTGCTCGAGGTATGCATTCTGTCAAAGTTACCTAAGGCACAATCCCAATCTCATCCCTTATCATGTTGGGGTCTTGCACTCAACAAGACTTGATCTTTGGTGGGCTCATTCAGAACCATTCAAATTCACTAGTTGACCAAGGGCCCATTTACCCTTTCTAATATTTGAATATTAGCAATATTGAAGAATACCTTGTTCAGAATATCAATGTGTCACTAGGGGACACATCCTCTTAGGTCAACCAATCAAAATGTGTGTAAACAATTAAAACCACCACATTTCATATATGCATGCACTCCTAGAATGCTCCTACATATCTAGATTATTTTTAGTGCACTACTTGAAGTGTTGCAATGCAAATGATTTGTAAATATGCCTGAAGATGAGGAGATGTGAAATTAACGCAATCAAAAACCTTTAAATACTAGCACATAGCATCAAATTGCACCAAATGTGTACTTAGTTAGCTCAAGGAAAGAAAATAAAGGGGACCAGTTAGCCAAAGTTTTAATTTTTAAATTTTGAGAAAAAGGTTAAGTCCACAAGCATAGAAATGACACAAGATGGGCAAGTGGTTGAATTCAAGTGCATAATGATTATATATTGGTAGTTGTGTGAATAAGTATAATAAATATAAGGTTTAGTAAATGTATTGAGATATGTATATATAGAAATAAGATAGTGGCTAGATATATTAGAACGTGCATATAAAAGATTAGATAAACGAGTTCGATTTCAAACAAAATTATCGCATTTGTTAATACATACATATATCAAGACATTTCTTCAAAATAGACACATAACTAAATATAAAATAATATAGATATGCAGATTTCCCTATTACAATTATATACCTAATTTTATAATGCAGAGAAATGAAAGTTCTTACAATTACTTTAAATACTTCATGTCCAAGACTTATCAGAAGCTAATGAGAAAATATAGTTTCTTATAACATGAACTCTTTTAAGTACTTCATTCCAAAACTTATCAAAAGCTAATGAGAAAATAAAGTTTCTTATAACATGAACTCCTTTAAGTACTTCATGCCAAGACTTATCAAAAGCTAACGAGGAAATAAAGTTTCTTATATCATGCATACTTCATGTCATCAATTGTCAAGCACAATTTATGAGATAGCTTTCTTGAAAACGCACGTACTTGTGAATTAACAGTCTCGTAATTTATTATCCCAGATGAAATACAAAGTTCTAAGAATTGGAACCTCAAAAACCCAATTCTAACTTTGGTCTAGAAATGCCTTATATCAGAAACCCGATCTGCACCCAATTGAATGTGTTGGCATCGTAGTAAAGATTGGAAAGTAAAAGAAGTTACATCATAAGTGATCAATCAAATTTATAATGTTTGTCAACAGCAATAGATACATCCCATGTGCAGCTCAATCCTTTTGGGAAAACTACCAAATCACCAGCACCAAACTCAATGTAATCTGAACACCCTTTTGGATAAGCCTTCACTTTTCCCTTCACAAGATAACAAGTCTCTTCTGCATCAAATGTCAGTGGAAACCTGCCTGGGGGGCAGCCCCACCTGTGCCAACACAAAAACAAAAATATCTGCACTAGTCAAACCATGGTCCAAAAACCATTAAATACAGTGTACCAATACTTCAATAATAGCTCAGACAGGAGAACCCACATAGTGAATATTTTTGTAAACCCACTTTTATATATATATATCAGAGGCACTGAATGAGGGAAAATAATTCAAAAAAAACATTTACATTTTAATATCTCCAACTACTACTAAAGTGTGCAGCATGTGTCGACAAGGTTAGTTCTAAACAGATGTTTGGACAGAAACAGCTGGTTGCAGCTTTCACATCCATGAGCAACACAGATTCCAGCTATATCCAGCTTTTCATACCATGACATACATCCTGAATAATATTTTCAATGAGTGCAACTACTCACCATGGCAGGCCATGCTGAGTGACCTTAGATTTTCAATCTTGAGCAATCCTACTTACTTCAGTCACATCATGAGCTTTGACTCATGAAAAAGCCACAAGCTTTTTAAATTTCTCAAAAGACAGTGGATAGTTATACCAGAAACTTTATTTAAGAAGAGAAAGAGATTAGGAAAAAGGATCTATAACAAACTTTCTGTAAGGTTTATATCGCTTGACTTTTATAATAGGCTATAACAATCATGGGAACATACAGCAGGCCATAATCTATATATCACTTAGAGTGTTTAATCGCTTAAAGGAAACAGCAACTGGAGTTCTAACCTCCCAAATAACAAAGAAAGTGCCAGTTGTTTAAGATCAACCTGTTTAATCAGTGACGGAATACATTAGTTGTTGGTCAGAATGTGATCTGAAATGTTGATGAAAAACGAAAACACAATCTAATCTAGAAAAATTATGAGAGACCATTTTCATATCCAAAAATGGAAGCTTTCAAAATATATATATATATATTATTTCTTCTTCTTTGAATCCTCCAATCGGTCCACATGATAAATTTCATTCTAGTAAGCTCGGACTTATTACATGAGCAAAATCTGAACCACAGCATAGTGGAGAAACAGGCCGATTCCGGAAGCAAAACTGTTAGTGGATCAAAATGGTGAAGCCTAACCTGTACCCAGGCTTTCCTCAAAGAATGTACCTAAAACAAAGAATATACCTAAAAATGATTGATGACTGACAAAGTCGGTGGATCTTGGGAGCCATCTTTTCCTGTCTTATCTGGTCAAATTTGTTATCAGTTTCAATGTACTTCCATCGGATTTGCAGCCAGATAGCAGGAAAAAGCATCTAATCTTTATTAGGTGCAGAGATTTCTTTCACCGTGTTCTCTTACCTTGAGTCTATTCACGACATACCCATTGAGAATGATGAACGGTAACATTATTTTAATATTTCCTGCTCACTTTAATGTTCACATCAATGCTTAAACAAACATCAATAAACAAGAACAAAACTGAATGAAAAATGCACAGAGCAAACTTCTAAGGATGTTTGAACTTTGAAGATCATACGAGCTTATAACTTGCAGAAGCCAAAGCCCGGCAAGGGGTAGGCTGGATTTACTGTATACCCACTAATGATTGAGGTTCTTGTAGCTCATATTTCAGGATAATATTGCATTCATGACCAGCAGATTAGCTAAAGCAGGTTGTAGGCATGAACATGAAATTTCATCCATTTAATCAAACTATTACAGTATATTGCCAGTGCTTTGGGCCTTCGCTATGTTAAATAACATGAGTGTTAAAACATTTAAAAACAAGAAGCTGAATAAATGACTTATCAAAAACCAATAACTAATGTTCTTTCACAGCTATGATATACAATACAACATTAATGTACTAAGAAACGAAACTGTATAGTATTAAGCTAGTGAGAAGTATTGTATCTATTTTTTGACCAGATGGAAGCTAAGAAACCCATCTGGGTGTCTGTGTTCAGGTGTGTTTTCATTGTTGAAACTCTTTGTTATGGCCAGTTAGACTGAGTGACCTGAAAAAGTAAATCTATCTGCTAGAGCTCATGAACAACAAAGACAATTCCATAAAGAGTTTGTAAAAATGAAGACATGGGAATTGGAACAGCACATACTTAGGCCAGTAATGGATGCCAAGATCTGACAAACGAGACTGAGAAGGACTTCTTTCAATTCTGATTCCAAATCTGTTCTCAACATTGCAGCTACTACTCTCCACCTTCTTTTCCTCCATAGACAAGAACTTATGGTCAGTCCCTAAAACTTTTTGCCAATTTAGAGTTTCTCAAAAGCAGCTGCAACTGTGCAACATCAATTTTCCTTATGACATTTATACAAGAAATAAATCACTTTCAAGGCTTAAGTCAACATTTCACACTAGGTAATGCCAATATTAAGCATCAAAGCCCTCAAATGCAACCTTCTCTCAATATAAATAATAATACAAACAATGTTGCCATGTGTAAGTACATATATATGTATTTAGTTTATGAGAATCTGGAACTTTGAATCCCCGTTGGCTTGTGAGGAGGAAAAAAGATTAAAAAGAACAACTTATAAAAACCAGTCAAATTCAGAGAAAAATAAAACATAGAACATCAGTCAAGATCATGGGTATTGGTGTCATGAAATGGTCAAAAGTTGACCAGAGAAATCGTGGGAAAAGGGATTATACAACTGGAACTGGCGGCCATATTGCTCATTCATAATTCATATCAATCTCATCAAATTTTGACCCATTTGACTGAAGCCTGTCAAAGCAATGTTTTTGTATTGTTTACAGTGTCAGGTAATTCTTGGAAAGAACATGCTTCTAAGATCTGCTCATAATTTATACCTTAAATAGGGTAGATTTTGAGTATTCTACTAGGTGGTACATTGTTAACTGTTATGACTGGAAGATACTGTTGGTAGTACACCGTTGATTTATTTTTATAATTATTGCTATTTAATTGACTTACACTGTGACTCAACTTACATTGTGACTACTTTATGATACAATTAATGTCATTCATATAATTGTTTTTTAACATATAAGTTAAATGTATAGTTATGTAATATTCATTTTATTAATTATGATTTGAAATGTGATTATAAATAGATAGAAGTTAATGTAGTATGTCTTCTCAAGTTTTGTAAGGTACTAGTTCTTAAAACTAAATCTTCAATTCTAGAATGCATGTCAAAATTCAAGCTCTAGAGATGTCATTTGGAGAAAGATAGTGGTAATTATGGACCAATGTGCAAGAGGAGATGGACTCTCATTTAGCTTTATGCTCCACTAGGCCAAGGGGGATATTCTTCGAGGTCTTCTCCCAAAAGGATGAAAGGGTTACAAGCTAGGTCTTAAACAATTGCATCTAAGGCATTACAAACTCTAAAATTTGTCGCTAAGCATGTGTCAATGCTAGTTACTAACATGCCTACTAAGACCTTCAACCAAGAAGATGATACATCCTTGCATATGCACCAAAAGATATGATCATTGTATTCCTATATTTTAATCCTTTTATGCTTTTCTTACACACATGTATGATGAAATCTATAGTCCCATGGTTCTCCAACATATATCAATTTTAAGCTTACTAGGGATATGATAGAAGTTACAATACTAGACCATGAGAGCAATCAAATCCTATACTACTCTTAATCTCCCAATGAAACGAAGAGAGATAATGTTTGATAGAAGACTGATCGCTTGATCATGTATCTATCGGTGCTTATCACATGGGGAAATAGAGTCAAAAAATTTAAAACAGAAGAAAACGTACATGAGATTATACTGAAAATTGAATTACACATTTGTACAAATCATTAAGATAAGAATAATTACACTATCAAATATAATTCACTGTCCATCTATAGTCAAGAGAAGCCCAAATGCATTAAGTAAAGGTTATTGTAAATCCTTTACAACCAATTATAACTTTTCAAAACTAACTAATCATTGCATGCATGCATATCAATAAGTGTGATATGAGAGATATTGCAATAGAAGATCCCCTAAGAACCACTTACTAAATTATGACCCTAATATCATATATTTGTAAGTATATATTAAATATATTCCTATGTATAATAAGGATAGGCACTTGTGGCATGCTTAACCTTGACATTAGTTTTAGTTGGCACTGTAATTATATATTATATGTTCCTATGTATAAGCACTTGTGGCATAAATTACATATTTGTACAAATCATTAAGATAAGAAGAACTACACTATCAAATATAATTCACTATCCATCTATAGTCAAGAGAAGCCCAAATGCATTAAGGCAAGATTGTTGTAAAGCCTTTACAACCAATTATAACTTTTTCAAACTAACTAATCATTGCATGCATGCATATCAATAAGTGTGATATGAAAGATATTGCAATAGAAGATCCCCTAAGAACCACTTACTATGTTGTGACCCTAATATCATATATCTATTTAAGTATATATTATATATTCTATGTATAATAAGGATAGGCACTTGTGGCATGCTTAACCTTGACATTAGTTTTTGTTAGCACCTTAAATACTCTTAATTAGGATGAAAGGGTATGGCCCTACATAGTTAAGCCTATAAATAAGGAGGAGATGTTCCTTGTAAATGATCATATCATCAAATATTAAATTCCTATATTATGTTTTGATTATTAGAGGTTATCCTCTCAAAGTGGTATGTTATTTTTCAACTTTTTGTATTTATTTCTAAGAAATATCATAACAACTAGTATCATAGCTATGATTTGGGCCAATATTTTTAGTTTAAAAATAAAAATAAAAATAGATATGATATTTTTTAGGTTTTGAGGTACTCATACCATAAATCTTTAGTTAAAAATTAGTGGTTTATGATCTAAGATTTGTGAAAATTATTTGAATTTTCTGATTTTCTAGTAATTTGCTCTACAGGACACAAAATTTGGATTTTTTAAATAATATTTACAATTTTGGAAAGATTATAAAAATTAGGTTGGGTTAGTTTTTGAGATTTATTTTTAGACACAAAATGTATTCCTTCATTTAGTGATCAAAGTTTGATCAAAACACAAACATCAAATTCTACCATAGCTTGATGTTCTAAAATTTATGGTTACAACTCACACTAAATATTATCCCCATTACCTAATAAAAATAATAATCTATATGTCAAAGTAAAAACATTGTTGAATCCATGGCATGTTTAGAACCAATAGACTTTTCTATGAATATGGAATCCAATGACCCTCTTTATTGTCCACCACCTAAAATTGAGGGAATAATTCCACTCTAGATTGTGAAAAGGTGGTACATTTCATTAAGGATAATATTTTCAAGGTCCAATATTATACCTACCAAAAATAGATATTCATAAGTTTGATGGTACATATGCAACTTCATGGATAAGTCTCATTGAACAATATTGTAAACTCCATTATATATCTAATAATACAATGGTTGACACAACCTCATTACATTTAGAATCTAAACCTTATCAATCGTACCAATGGATGATGAGTGAAAAATAAAGTAAATTACTTAGTTGGAGAGAATTTACTAATTAATTAGTGGGACCACCATGAGCAACCATGGAAGGGAAGCTAGTTTACCCAACTAACAAATTTAAAATAAATAGGTTATGTAGCATAATATAATATTGAGCATATGAGATTAGCAATGTGAGCCCAAGATGTGACACCTTATAAAGGGCTACAAATTTATATCAATAGATTTAATGACCAAATTAAACATGATGTTCATTTATTGGAGCCTCGTATAATTATAAAAGATATGCAATATGCATTGCATATTGAGCAATGAAACATCACCACTAAAATATCCACACAAGACCAAACCATAGAATGGAAAATTAGAAATATCGCTAATCCTATTAACAAAAATGAGTCTAACTTCTCTAACCCAAGACAAATAACTAAGATCTCTCCTCAATAAGAGGTGAAGAAAAGAGAAAGGGGTTTATGTTGGCATTGTGATTGAAAATGGTATAGGGATCATAAATGTGGTAATAATGAGAAGAGACTAATGATTATTAAAAATGAGGTTAAGGAAAATGAAGAAATTGCTATAGAATAACCAAATAGGGAACTTATACATGAGAATTTAGAGTAAGAATAAAGTTCTATTATTTCCTTATATGCATTGAATGAAACAAATATACCACAAACACTTAAAGTGTTTAGTTATACAAAAAAGAGAAAGGTGACAGTGTTGGTTGGTAGTGTTCGTGTTTTCTTAATGCCCAAATTGATCTCACAGATAGCCTATGGATTTTCCATTTCTAATGGTCAATTATCTGGAGGGATTTGCCAACAAATGGGTGAAAGTTTGTAATAACTTTCCCTCTACACTTTGGGCTCTATAAAACCCGAGAGGGTGATACCTACAATGGAATTAAGATACTCTTGTGCCAATTACCTGATACATTGTACAATAACGATATATTCTCCTATACACTACTTGATAGATAAAAACTTCAAATATCTAGCTAATCCTATACAACATTTAACAATCTAAAGCATGAGAATATGGTAGAAATTCATTCCAACATACATTTCCAAATAGAAATTAAATATTTAATGATTTGAATGAATTTTTTTGTGAAAGATGATGAATATGCAACACAGACTCAGATCTTAGGCCAGTGCCTTAACCTAGGGCATGGAGTTGAATTCAATACAAATCATGATGCATAACAACATTTAAAATCTAACATCATTGAGCTTTTACAACATTACATTACAATATTGCACTTGAATATCTTGAACCAAAACTACTTATCAAATACCTCCACACACATGCACAAACCTATACTTTCATCAAAGTATTTTAACTAATTCTTTGAATTAGAATAGTGATAAAAGCATGCATTCATTGGAAAGACAATGAAGGCCAAAATGAAGGATCCTTGATCAAATTTCATTGATAATTCATGAAAAGAGTAGAATAAGAGAGAAATAGATTTAGAATTATGCCATTCTTCTATTCAAATGCTAGTACTATTATACAACATTAAAATTTATAGAAAATAAAGACTCAATAACCTATAAAAAACTTGACTTCTATTTTTTGTGTCTTTAATTACAAAATTTCTCTGAGAGATCAATCAACCACCTGCTCAAATGGCCATGAAATCCCTTTTATAAAAAACAGAGCAACAAGCATTCATCCATGTACACATGCCATATTTTCATTTGACATGTATAGTTACAAAAGTAAAAACCTCAACCAATTACAAGGGAATATCTCAAAACAATCATCATCAAGCCATTGAAGAATGTTCTCCATGTCCTTGGGAAAGTGCATGTTGAAGGAGACAGTTATTCTTTTCAACATTGAATATTCCCCATGTTGAAGAAAGTAATCCCACCTTCCAAAAGGCATCATGCTGAAGAAGATTGTACAACTAACCAAATATACCTTTTGCTTCATCTTCACGTGTTTTCAAAATTTTGAGACATAAAACATAAAAAGAGAAAGAGACAAAGAACACCCTCCACATCAACAACTTTTAAATTGAGGAGACAACTTTTAAACATTGTTATAACATAGGATTAATTTGTAAACTTTTCAAGCCATGTATTGTACTCCTCCTGGCTTAGCAATTGAATCTCAAATAATTTTTGCACCTTAATATTATGTGCATTATGCCTTGCATCCATAATGGTTCTAGCTTCCTTGACAAAGACATCCAAATTTATAAATCTCCATTTTAAGTGATTCATCTAAGGAATTATCTAATAGAGCAAACTCTTATTTTCCATCTTTGTAAATAAATGCTGATAAGGATGGGACAACTGTCCCAAATTCATCTTTCCATGCAGTGAATCCCTTTAACTCTCCTACCTCATTGAGAATTGGAGGCATACTATTATACTCCATATCCCTGAATATTTTTATCTTATTCTTAAGTTGCATGTAAAGCTTACTTTGGAAGGAAAAAATTTCTCCAAGTAATACAATTTATTTTATCAATTGTGGCAAATCTAATGGGGCTTCTAGATCACTCTCCATAGATTTCATCATTTCTTTTAAAGCCTCTATCATTGTGCTCCATTTATTCCATGTAATCAGGAAAGCCTCTTGAACGTGAGAGTGCTTCTTATATGCTTCTTGAATTTTTTTGTAAACATTCCATACATTATATAGTTTATAAAGTATACATGATAACCTATGCCCCAAAATGTCATCAATAATATCTATTACAGCCTTATCAGAGACTAGGGTTTTACAATATTAATTTAGGAACTAGGGTTCAAAATTATTGAACACCCTATTGAGATTATGTAAAAATTCAACTAAAACCATGCAAGAAAACCCCACATAAGTTTCTTTAATTCAAACTAGGGCTTGTATATTTCCTTTCAAAATTACAACATACATAATTGTAATAACCCTATTATGAATACTCTCGATTCATTAGAAATTCTCTTTTCAATTTTCCTTTTACTGAAAACTCATGCATAGGAAAACAAAATTCAAGTCACTCAGGAAACCCTAATTGCTCTTTAATTCCACTTGCGTTTTTGTCTTCAAATTCTTGTTGAAATGATGAAAAACTGTACAATTCACTCCTTTATGATCCTTGGGATCGAGCAGATATTCCATTAATGGAAAAAGATGAATCGCACAAGTGAAAAGGATGCTCATGTCAAATAGTCATTTTTTTTTTTAATTCCAATTGTTGATCTAATTATTTTAAAACAAGATCAATGGTTATCACACACCCTCTACATGTCACTCCTTTCTTTTTGGTACTTAGACATGGAATTGTGAAATGAACAAGATGTGTGATGGCTTTGGATGTCGCCTTGTAGCTACCTACTGCTAACTTCATTTTAGAGGCAATTGCATATCGCCTTTTAGTCTTTGGCTAAATGAATTGAAAATGTGATGCTCTTTGTTGGTGCGATGCAATGAAAACTTAACCCATCGCACATCACAAATGAGTCCTATGGTTGTTGAGATCAAATAGCAATGTGAAGGATTCTCATGATGGAGAGAATATTCAATAGTATATCCTTTACCTCTCCATAACACATCACGTTTTTTGATGATCCTCCTTAGTTCATAACCGCGATGTACCAAAGTTGCACAATGGACGATAGAAAATAGCTTTGAGTGCATATCGCTCCTTGCTCTTTATATTGAAGAGTGCAATATATGATACAAAGGATTTATGTGATGCATTGGGTGGGTGACAATTATATATAGAATATTCTTTTAGCATATTCTCCTACTTTTCCCTTTTTCCATGAAACACATCACATATCACAAATTGGTAATAAGGCGGTAAGTTCATAAGTGTGATGCAAGGAAGCCATGCAATGTGAAGGCATCACATATCACACAAAGCATTAAGAAAGAAAGAGTATAATTTGTGATGTGAGAAGTTGCTGCAATGAAATAAGATTTTAACACGTGTCCCTAAGCTGACATCAATGATCCCATCACATATCACTTTTAAGAGTTTGGCGGGTAATGAGAAAATTGTGATGCGAACGATGCATGCGATGCAAGGGATTAACGAAGGTAGCACATATCACACAAAGGGTCTTAGCAAGAATTAATACAAATGTGATGTGAAGGCATCACATATCACAAATTTGAAGCCAACAATTAGAAAGCAAAGCACAATGCATAGAAGGCTTGCAATGGACAACTCAAGTGATTTTATGAGCATGTGTGAATAAGTTGTTTTATAATGGGGTCACCTAGGTAACATGGGTGAACAAGCTTTTATAAAACCTAAGGCATAAGCCAAACTTAGGATGTGAGAGAAATATTTCAAGAAAACATGACCACTCAAAATATTAACACTTTGTACCATAATAAGAAGGATTTTCCATGCAATGGGACAAATCGGTAATACAAGGCATAAGGGGCCAGTCAACGTATGGACCTAATGACTCAAGTTGTAACTAAGATGACCGGAGACTGACTATAACATGTCAATGATGAAATTGATCAAAAGTATCAAAGGTATAATGGACTAAGGTTTCTCCTTTAAAGGAATGGTACACCCTAGGCACTATCAGATAAATCCTAACCATGGAAAGACCAATGAGACTCAAGCAATATGAAATGAATATCATGGAACCACAAAAAAAATTGATGGGTCCTATCCATGGCTCTAGTTGGGGATGTTTGTTTAGAAGGAACAAAGCAAGATCCTAGAATCTCTAGTTGAAGAAGACCAAGCATAGAGAATAAAAACTAGGACATGCCTGGACTAGGAAAATTGACCAAACCAAAACCAAAACAAAGTAGACCTATATATAAAATATACAAATAAAATACAATGTACATGGAATGAAACCATACCTTAAGAAAGTTATGTTTTCAGGAACTATCCATGTACTGGAACCTCCATAAATTCACCTATCAAACTTTGTAAGAAGTATGAATCTTCTCCATGAGTATAGCTCACTAGAAAAGGGTATAACCATAAAGCTTCAAATTTTCCATGCTTACCCTTGTCTTGAGATCTAGAGTTACACATCAATACCATACTTCCTACTTCAAACTTCCTTGGAGATGCCTTCTTGTTATATAGATTCTTGACCTGTAACTACATCTTTGCATTTTTTTGTTGTGCCTCTTTTCTTGTCTCATCCAATTCAGTCAAGACATTTATGAACTATGATGCATTTCATCACAAATGTCCTCATCATACTCTTGAATGAACTTGTACATCTTCATAAGGTTATTTATTGGTAACCTTGCCTCAATTCCATATACCAAAAAAAAAAAAAAATTGTCTAGTGGCCTTCTTGACTGTAACCCTATCTGCCTAAAGAGCTAACATCAATTTAGAGTCCCAAGCTTTCTTGTTTTTCTCTACCACTCTCTTAACAATTTTCATCAAGCTTTTATTACTTGCCTTTTCTTGACCATTTCCCTGAGGGTGATAGGGGGAAGAGTAAGATATCTGAATTCCATACTTATCACATAAACTTATGAATTTGTTTGTTCTAAAGCACATGGCATTACCAAAGATGATTTTCTCTAGTACTCCAAATTTGACCAAGATGTTATTCAACAAGAAGTTAATTACTACCTTACTTGTGGCTTTATTTTTGGGGATTACTTCAACCCACTTTATGAAATAATCAGTAACCACTAGTATCCAAGAGTGTCCTCCACTAGACTTTTATGTGATCTCTCCAATAAATTCTATTCCCCACTACTAGAAAGGAGCTTGGATTGCAATCAGTCTAAGAGGAAAATTCCCTGAGAATTTTAATTTACTTGAAAACCTTTGGAATGCATCACATTCCTTGACCAATTTGTGTGCATATTTGAACAAGGTGGGCCACCAATATCCTACTCTTAATATTTTATGAGTAGTCATTTTAGCCATGTAATTTCCACCACATACACCACTGTGCATATCTGTCAAGAGTTCTAAGGAATTTTTTCCATCAAAACATTTCAACAAAACTCCATTAGGACTCCTCCACCACAACTCATTATCTGTAATCACATACTTAATTTCTTGTAGCTTCAACATTCTATTTTCATTATTAGTCAGTCCCTAAGGACATGACATTTTCTGAAAGTAATGTACTATGTGTCTATACCAACCACTTGTCTGTATGTCACGGATAGGAGATAAATCAACATAATCAGCCTTATTTATTTGATTTTATTCCAAGTTTGATTCTTACATCAACTTAGCCAAGCCTTGGCCTCTAACCAATGTGGTGATTTGCACATCAATGTTGAATTCTTGGATCTTGTTGATCCATCTAACTCTCATGCCTGTAACTTATTGTTGGGTAAAGTTATCCTTAATAACAACATTAGGCACATATCCAATTACTATGGAACCAACTAGATATGTTCTAAAATTCTTAACAACCTTTACTAAAGTGTATGCTTGTTTCTCTATCATAGCATACTTTAATTTAGCAGCCTACAAAGACTTGCTAAAGAAAGCAATGGGCTATTCAAAACCTTCATCATTCTTTTCCAAAAGGATTGTTGTATGGTGTGGAATTAGGAAAAATAAAATAGTTGGAAAGGTTTGGAGAAGTCAGGAGACTTCAACACTGGAGGCTCCTTAATAGCTTGTTTTATTTCTTTGAAAGCCCTTCTTGGCCCCTCACTCCAAGTTATATTTTCTCTTTTTTTCAGCATTTTGGAGATTGACCTTGTTGTCTCTACAAAATTCATAACAAATATCCTCAAGAATTTGATCTGTCCAAATAAGGATTGAATTACTTTCACATTTTTTGGCTAAGGAATATTATCAATAGTAGCCACTCTTTCTAGATCAATTCTCACTCCCTCTTTTGACACTATATGTCCTAATAGTTTTCCTTCAGTGACTCCAAACACAATTTTTAGGATTGAGAGATATTTCATACTCTAGTGCTTTAGAAAATATCTTCTCAAGATGCATACAGTGATCCTCCTCTTTCTTGGAGTTTGTTCTCAAATCATTTTGATATACTACCATGAAGAGGTCTATAAAATCTAAGAAGGCCACATCCATAGCCCTCTGAAATGTGGCACCAACATTAGTTAGGCCAAATGGAATTTTGACATAAATGTATGTGCCCCAAGGATTTGTGAATGTAGTCTTATACTGCTCAAACTCCTTAACCTTAACCTGGTTATATCTAGAGAAACCATCCATCATAGACAATTGTTCATAGCCAGTCACCATTTTCAATAAGAATTCCATATTAGGTAATGGATAGTTGTCATTCAAAGATGACACATTTAGATTTCTAAAATAAACATAGAGTCTAATGTCACCAATTTTATTCCTCACTAGCACAAGGTTTGACACCCAGGTTGAGTGTCTAATGGGCTTGATGATTCTTGCATCTCTTAACTTCATCAAGTCCTCTTGCATTTTTGGTACCAAAGTTGGGTTGATAGGCCTTTGATTTTTCCTTAAAGGCTTAACATTTGGTTTAAGAGGGATTACATGTTGAAATAGATCCTCTTTGTAGGCATTCAATTCATCATATGACCAGTGTTGAACATGACAATTGAGAGGGGGGTGAATCAATTGTAGCAATTTTAAACTTCAAGACCCTCAATAGAAATTAAATTTACATGCATTCACAAAACTTTGATAATATGTTTAATTGTTAAGTGCAGAAACAAAAACTAAAAGAAGTAAAACCATGCACACAATCACACCAGATTTATGTGGAAAAACCACGATGAGGATTAGCTCACAATATAAAGAATTCCAAAACTGAATACAAAGGTTCACTACCAAGATAGGACTCACTGTCCAATGAGGGCTCACTGCTCGGAGGGCTCACTATCATAGAATTACAAAGAAGGTAGAAGAGTTTTTTTATAGAGAGAAAACTATCTCAATGCAATAGAGATTCCACCAAAATTTCTCACACATTCACATACATGCTTGAAATATAGAGTGCACCTTCAACTCACTGCATTCAAGAACTCAACACTTTGAAAATCACACTAATCTTCTTGAATTCACATCACATACACATATCTCTCATCTATCTATATGTATCACACACATCTCAACTCATACTTATACCATCTTCAACCTTGAAACCCTTCCAAGGTCATCCATACACAAATTGTATTTATAAATTCAAATTAGTTCAACACCAAAACATTCTACAGTGGAATTAGAATGAGGGAAACCCATACATATTCTTAATGAGGACCTAAATTATCCCCAACATGCCTCAACACACTTCCATAATTTTTGCTAGTAGTGTTTAACACAAGGTTATCCAACACTTTTGCAAAAAACAAAAAAAATAAGCACACACATCCTTAACTTAGTCCAATCTTTCCAGACAACAATCTTCACTTGAACACAATCTAAAGTAATAAACACTTGTAAATTCATCCAAAAGCTTTTCAACAAACTTTTCCTAAAGAGTATGATCATTTTGGTCATTTGAATAACCTTGTTGATCATTATGATACAATGTAGCTCAGAAACTCATCAACAACGACACCAAATCTCAAATCCTCTTGAACCAAGCAAGAGAGAAACCTTATCAACTTATTCTTAGAACCACAAGTCTTGAAACCAAAATGTGGAGAAATGCAGAGAAAATACTTTTCTCCCAGACCACAACTAAATACTGAAATGCACAGTTCACACACTGATGAAACTATCTCACACCGTACGGCAATCCAGAAGCCCAAATTATGGATATAGCAACTATCAATAATCATGAAAAACATGTCAGATCTGCACAAGCATAGAAGCAACCTAGAAGAAACATGGAGCACATCTCGGAGCATACACTGAATACCTGCATGACATTGTTTTATCTATTTATCAAAGTTTATCAAAAGCACTTGGAACCCAAGTACCAGAAACATCATTGTAGTGCATGCTTCACTCTAACACACTTTCAAACATAGCAACATAAGGATAACTCCATTTAATCATAGCAATTCTTCAACATCTCAACTATACATGCACAACCTACAAACCTTGTTTATTACAATTTTCTCAATATTCTCAACATATACAACCAATGACCAACTACCTTGAATAGCCAATAACCAACTACCTTGACACACAATTGATATCAATGACAACAACCAATTGACATCAATGACAAGAACAACCAATTGACATCAATGACAACACCTTCATACTTGCAACAATCTCCCCCTTTGTCATTACTAGCAAAACATGATGTGAAAAATGATCAAAGACAACACAACTTTGAAAAACTTTCTTTTACTTTCTCTCCCCTCGTGTAGATAATTTTTTTCACATGATGCTTTCTCTCCCCCTTTGACATCAATGGCAAAGAAAAAAGATATTTTACATTGTTCTCCCCCTTTTTGACTAAGAACTTTATTAGTATCGAATACTCCCCCTTAGGAGCACACCCAATCAACTACACAATGACAACACATGACACTACCTACTCCCTTTGAGAGGTAGCCACCAAAAATCAGTCCAGAAGGAAGATTGATCCATAGATCCATTAGAAAGATGCATATCCATATGCATCTAGTTCAAGAAAGGAGGGGAAATAACCCCTAACTTCTCTCAGAGATACTCAAAAGTATCTTTAGGAAGAGCCTTAGTAAATATGTCAAAAATCTAATCCTTTGTAGGTATATACTCAAGCTTTAATTCTTTCTCCATAACCTTCTCTCTCAAAAAGTGATACTTGATAGATATATGCTTTGTCCTTGAGTGCATCACTGGATTCTTTGAAATGTTAATTACACTTGTATTATCACAGAAAATAAAGATGGGATCATCATACATGACTCTGATATCCTTCAATATTTGTGTCATCCACAAAACTTGTGTGCAACAAGATGTTGCAACAATATACTTAGCCTCTATAGTGGATAAGAAAATTGAATATGATATTTTGCTTAACCATGACACCAATCTACATCCAAGAAAGAATGCACCACCACTTGTACTTTTTCTGTCATTAGCACAACCTACCCAATCTGCATCTGTATAGGCACTTAGTGTAAAATCAGTATCCCTAAGATACCATAAGCCATGATCTGGAGTGCCTTTTAGATATCTAAATATCCTTTTCACAACTGCAACATGTGTTTCTTTAGGATCCTCTTGAAATCTAGCCACAAGAAAAACTGCATGCATGATATCTAGTCTAGTAGCAGTTAAATACAACAGTCCTCCAATCATTGATCCATATTCGCTCTGATCATCCTTAGGGGAATCATCATCCTTACTCATTTTTTAGCCAGTTACCATAGGAATGCATATCGGTTTGGAACCATCCATCCCAAATTTCTTCAACATTTCTTTTGCATACTTTGATTGTGAAATAGAAATCCCTTTGATTGTTTGATTGATTTGCAGTCCAAGGAAGAAATTCATCTTACCAAACATAGACATCACAAACTCTTTTTGCATTTCTTTAGCAAACATATTACACATAATTTCATTTCCTCCAAAACTAATGTCATCCACATACACAACTACTATCAATATCTTGTCATCTTCAATTTTGAAATATAAATTGCTATTTGTCATACCTTTTTTCTGAAACCTTGTTGAATCAAATATTTTTCCAATCTTGCATACCAAGATTTGGGAGCTTGCTTCAAACTGTATACAAACCTTTTTCAATCTATAGACCATATCCGGTTGATCTGACAACTGGAATCCCTTTGGTTGTTCCATGTATACTTTTTCTAACTCACCATTTAGAAATGAAAACTTCACATCCATCTGATAATCTTTAAAGTCCTTATGAGTAGAAAATGCCAAAAACATTCTGATAGCTTCCATTTTAGCCACCAAATCAAATGTATCCTAAAAATCTATGCCTTCCACTTGTGAGTAGCCCTTACACACAAGCCTTGCCTTGTTTCTTACCACTTCTCCATTTTCATTCAATTTGTTTCTGAAAACCCACTTGCTTCCAATTATGTTCTTGTTTATTTATCTAGGAACCAATTCCCAAGTTTGATTTTTCTCAGTTTGCATAAGTTCCTCTTCCATTTCTTTCATACAATGTTTATATTTGCATGCCTCACTATCTTATGCTCGACTTCAAAAAGTAAGAAATAATTTACCTCAACTTCAGCAACTTTACTTCTTGTCAATACCCCTTTCCTCTTGTCTCCAATGATTTAATCTTCTAAATGATTCTTTTTCACATACTTGGGGGTTTTAGGAACCCTTCTCAAAGCTTCTTCTTCATTTTGCACTTCTTATTCTTTGACAACTTCGTCTACTTCTCTGTAATCAAGTTCATCTGATACATATCCATCAACTTCAATTGAGTTCTTGAATGCTTCATCAACCTTGAATTTTTTCTTTCTACAACCTTTCTCAACCTTTTATTATAACATTTGTAAGCTTTGCTTCTAGTAGAGTAGCCAAGGAAGATATCTTCATCACATCTAGCATCAAACTTTCCTATATTTTATTTATCTCTTTTGATATAAAATATGATTCCAAATACCTTGAAATACTTGGCAGTAGGAATCCTTCTACACCATAGTTCATAGGGAGTCTTAGTGTTGCTAGATTTTTCTTGAACTCGGTTGAACACATAAACAATAGTGTGCATTGCTTCTCTCTAGTAAACATGAGGTAGACCTACCTCAGTTATCATTGATCTAATAGCTTCTTGAATTGTCGTATTATTTCTTTCAACAACTCCATTCTACTGAGGAGTTTAAAGGGTAGACAATTGTCTTCTAATTCCATGTGCTTCACAAAACATTTTAAACTCATTGGAGGTGAATTCACCACCTCTATTAGACCTCAAAAAAATTATTTTCAAATTTATCGCATTCTCAACCATCACCTTAAATTCATTGAATTTGTCTAATGCATCAAATTTCTCGCTAAGAAAATTAACCCATGTCATTCTAGAGTAATCATCAATAAAAAGCATAAAATACCTATCACCTTGTAGACTTCTCATCCTTGTAGGACTATAAATATCTATATGAATCAATTCCAATAGTCTAGTAGTAGATTATTCCTTTGACCTAAAGTTGATTCTAACTTGCTTTCCAAACTGACAATCCTTGCAAACTACATTAATGAGCTTTGTAATTCTTGGTAAATCTCTCATAGATTTTACTACACTAAACTCACCATGTTTTCAAAATTCATATGCCACATCCTCTGGTGCCACAACCAACTATCATTAATTTGAGACATAAAACAATGTCCATCAACACCTTTAAGTTGATAGATGTTTCCTTCAATATTCTTACAAGCAACAATCACAATTTTGGACCCTTTCCTAATTTCACATTTTTCATCCTTGAACACAAGATTATATCCCTTTTTCCACATCTATCCAACACTCAAGAGATTATGTCTCAAACCCTTAACATAGTAGACATCATTAGTATTATTCTTGCCATCAAAACTGGTTGAATATATCCCATAGATCTTAGCACTAGAATCATCTCCAAACTTAACTAAGCCTCCATCATATTTCTAAAGTTTAAAAAACTCACTTTTGTCACTGGTCATGTGATTTGAGCAACCATTATCAACAACCCGATAGTTATTTTCCTCTTTATCATGAAGAGCAAAGACCACAATACCTTCAAATTTCTTCAAAGTACTTTCCTTCATACATCTTTTAAAGCTAGAAACAAGAATTCATTATCATCAAAAAGTCCATAATCAGACTCATCATCAGAAATACTAGCATCTCCATTGACATAATATGCTCTTTTGATCATATTTCCTTTATTTTCTTTACCTTCTCTATATTTATTTCTTTCAGCTCTTTTTAGGAATCTCGAAGTATAATGACCTATTCCTCCATAGCTAAAACATTTGAATGGTAATTTACCTTGATACTTACCATAACCCTTTTTCATTCTTTTTACAAAATTTTCTTCTACTTCATTAGGATCTTCCACTTTTGCAGCCTTGAATGTAGTTTATGTCTTTGTTTCATTTTTCAAACCAAGCTTTCTCATTTCATAAGAGGTTAGAGTACAAATCAACTGATCTTTAGTATAACTATTATAATATATAATTTCCTCTATAGCAGATACCTTTTCACTATATATATCAGGGAGAGTTCTGAGTACTTTCTTCACTATCTTGGATTCATCTATTTGTGCACCAAGTCCTCTCATTCCACCTACCAGCTCATCTACCATTTGCATGTAGGATTTGATGTTCTCATCTTCACCCATTCGCAAGATCTCAAATTGTGCCTCCAAGTTCTGCAACTTTGCTTGTTTGACTTTAGAAATCTTCAAATTCATAACTTTAACAACTTCAAATTGTGAAAGACTATTTATAATAATGAACTTTTACTTATTGTTTATTTTCATGTGCTTTTATCTCATCAGCAGTACTTGGACCATTAGTTGAAGCAACATATTGGTTTTGAATAGACTTCTTTATCTCATATCCATAGTATTCTAGATATCCTTCCATCTTTGTCTTTTAGAATACATAGTCAGTTCCATTGAACCTCAGACACTTAATAGTTATTATCTTGTTTTCCATCTCGAACCTTCCTTAAGTGGTTAAGCTCTTCTCTAAGGAGCGTCGGCCTAATGCCAATTTTTGAACAAGAAAATTGAGAGGGGGGGTGAATTAGTTGTGGTGGAACCTTCTATGTTTCATGTTCCACTAGTCTGAAAAATGCATTTCCATTGGTGTCTATTTGGTCTAGTGTGACTAGGGTTTAGGGTTCTATGTAGTTATTTTACTTAGAATATTTTGCCCTTTGTCTAAACCCTTAGTCTTTTGGTCTAATCTTTTGTTGACCTGATGTCACCCATTTCTAGTTGGTTTAAAATAACTTATGTTCTTGAGTCCATGAAATGACTGGCCCCTTGTGGCTAGGGTTCCCCATTACTCATTGCTTGATTTTTCTCATGTGCCTTGGTCCGAGAAATTCCTTTATTTTATAAGGCTTATATTCAACCTTTTTTGGCCTTTACATCCTTTGCACAAAATTTTATTAAGCCTTTTAAGGCTTTATCTTGCATTGTACTAGGCGGTCCCCTCTTTTAAAACAACTTTGTGCATGTGCATATTTCCGTCACCTAAGTCTATCACTCATCATTGAAGTTTTTTCTATCATCGAGTTCATTACTATGATGAACAATGATCATTTGGTTCTCTTTCACATCATGTGTCGCTGAAATCTTTTTATCTTCATAATTGATTACTACGATGAGCAATGTGGCTATGTGCCTTTCATATTTCCTATCGTTGAAACCTTTTGGTTTCTTGGTTCCACTTTAGTGAGGCATTATGAACGTTGTTTCTTCCTTGTGTTGCACCATCACAAAAAATATTTTATTTCCTTTTTCAGTTACTGTGATGAGTGATGGAAAGGTTGAGAATGGAGAGATGTGGTCTTGCCACTTGTCAGTATCTGGTGTCATCACTGGTTTCACCCATTTCTGTAAGCACTCTCAACTCCAAATCGATTACGGTGATAAGTAATGGACTAAGGTCATGTCTTATTATTGCTGGTAGTTCCTCCTTTCCAAAATACAAATGAAACCTTGTGACATTTCTATGACAAGCGATGGAGGATATGTTAAGGAATATTCCTTCCATTAGAGGGGTTTTCACTCATCACCAAAGTTTGGACATAACTTCAAGGAATTACTGCGATGAGTGATGGAGTCCAAAAGGTATTGTGAATATGTGGATGGTGTGGACATGAAAAAGGTAACCCTTCTACTTTTTCTCATGTTCAAGCCCTTCTAGTGGATTTTGGCTTGATTTTGCCTAGATTTAATGTTGTAATGTGGTCAACACATTCACATTAGGTCTTGGATCCTTGTGAATCATTAAGACTTCTAGGATGTCTTGTAAAAGTGTTGTGAAGTGCTATAACCCATTTTCACACTTTTCTAAGACCCCTTCATCATAACTCACCTAAATAACCCCTTTTTATTACTTACCAAGTCTTATTTCAAAGTGTTGTAAAGTGTTGTACAACCCACTTTCACACTTTTCTAGACTTGTCATCACTAATTCAACCCTTTCTCATGTTTAAATGACCCCTTAATACACTTTTTAGCCCTCCCTTAAGTGTGTTTTTGAGGATATTCCCATTGGACAACATTTAATGCCCTGTAATTCTCGAATCCCACTTAATTTTCTTAAGTGGGACTAAGTCACCAATAGGGGCGACTTAGTCCTTTTTGGTACAAAACTCAAAATTATTTTAAATTTTTGGTAGGATTTCATCCTCTAACCCTTGAGGTCGGCCTGTGATGTGTTATTTTTGGGAAATTTTAGTAAATTTATGTATAAATAAGGGATTTTCTCCTCATCTTTCATCTCCTACAATCTCCTAATCTCTTGCACTCTCATAGCTCATTAAGCATTCAATCTTTCAAGCATTCAAGCACTCTAAGCATAATCAAGTCATTCATTGGAGCACTTCATTGCATATCTTTATATTTCTACATCAAGGGTTTGGTAAGTTTATGACATTGCATGTTGTTTATTTATCATTCTCTTTCTATTTCATTTCATTTCATAGGGTTTGATTACCAAAGTGGGGTTTGACCAAGGCAAATCCCTATACTCTAATCCTTAACCATTTTTCCCTCTTTGCATGAGTGTTTGCAGACTTTGTAGGTAGATTTTTCAAAGAAATAGGTGTTGAAAAGTGGTCAAGAAGTAATCAAAGTCACTCAAGTCAACATAACCCTAATTCAAGCTTGGAGACACTTTCTATCCCGTTTTCTACAGAATCAAGAGTGGACACTTGTCAAAAAAGCAAGTGTAGACCCGAAGCTACAAGATCCTATCCCGAAATTCCAAAAATCTATAGGTGGAATAATTCACCACCAATGGAAAATTAGTCCCACTGCTAGGCCTGAAAAGTAGTTTCTGCATTTTTGGATACCTATTTGGCAAATTCCTGTTCTAGCAAGTTTTCCCCGAAACTGGGACTAAGTCGCCCAGCTTGGTGTAAGTGTCCTAGAGTCAACATTTTCAATCAATTTTTTAGGATTACAAAATATCTTCACATCAGATTTCAGATTCTAGGTGCACCTCTCTAGTTATGTTTAGTTATTTCATCATTTACTTGCATTTTTAGGTGTTTTTGCATATCACAGTGTGTTTTCCAGCACTTTACATTTCTTAGGTTTTACATCATTAAATCATTTTATTTTCAGATCAGTGCATTAGTACATCATAGTTATACTTATTACATCTCATTAACATTAATCTTGAGTGTAGAAATTTTCATTTTGGACCCCATTCCTTTCTCCTTTTAGGTGAAAAACCCTAGAAGGAGCTTAGAGCAGTTGGGCAATCCAAAATCATTGTCCATAGGTGGCTACATGGCAGTTTTTTAGGCTATTATTGTTGTTTCAAATCACACTTGTAAAAGCATGGAGTGATGGTTGAGGATTATTTTTTATTGTGTTTTAAATCAAGAAGATCGACAACTGGAGTTTAAACCAGAAAGACTACTTGTTAGTTTGCTCGCATGAACAATCTATCAACCATTAATGGAGAGGACGCTCCAATTCTAAGTCATAAAGAGGGTTTTTGTTCACTTTTCTTCCATAATTGAATTTTTTGAGGGTTGAAAAATTGGCTAAGTGAAGAAGATAAGAAGGAAAAGCTCTTGGTAAGGAGAATTTTGAAGAACAACTTGCTGATTTTTCTGGGTAAGTTAATTTCTTGGATTCTGTGAGTAATTTGTTGCATTGGGTAGTCTAGGAATTGGGTGAACAGCTAGAGTTTTCAGTCAAAATTTTCATTTCTTGTGTCCAAAAGGAATTGAAATTAGTGCATGTAGAGTTTGGGGTAGAGAAGTTGATTTTTTTGTTTTTCAATTTGAATCCTATGAATTTGAGGCAATTAGGTTGCAATTCCTTGTTATTTGAAACCCTAGTTTTATTACACCGCAACCATGAGTGAGCCTAGTGAGTCCTCTACCAAACATGAGAGGAAACATACCTAGAAAAGGGTCAAAATACATAAGCCCCAAGATGACCAGCCTAAACCTGAAGTATCAAAAAAACCTACAAAGAAGAGAACTATAAAGAAGGACTATCATAGGTTTATGGAAGAAGCCCCTAAGGACCCAACTATAGAGATTAAGAAAGTGGGAAAAAGAAAAACTAGTGAAGGAGCTTTGGAATCTTATTTTGAGGATTATGCCTCTAGGATTGGTGATGTAGTATTTCCATAGAGTGGTTGGGACTTATTTCATTATTCTTTCAAAAGAAGAACTACAAATCACCCCACTTGTCACTTATGGACTTGTGACATAGGCAAGTTGGTATGCCCCAATGTATTTGTGGAGGTGGATTTAATGCTTGAATTGGCAAGGTGTTATGATCCAATAGATAGAACAATCAAAATATTTCTAGAATTTGTTCCTATGCTAGAAATATTTGGAAGCCAGATTGTGGAGGCCTTTAAGTTGAATCCATCTGCTTCTGAATCCATCATTTTTTGTAAAATATACAATGAATATGAGAAAAATAGGTTTGGGTATAGAAAGAGTTTATTGCCTATACATAGGAGGTGTGACTTGAAGAAGAATGGTGTACCTTTTAGTCCCCTTGAGATGG
>VDFB02000008.1:291892827-291987375 GCA_007258455.2 Sequoia sempervirens
ACATGAGGTGCAAATTCACTCCTATACACTAGGTAGAAGAGAGGAATAGGGAGAATGAATAAAACACATTTTTGTAGACCGTAAACCTTCTAGCAATAGATAAAATATTAGCATGTCATTTATAAAACTTTTTAACATTTTTTCCATCACCCATTACCACATGCCTTTAAAAGGAGAAAGAGAAAAATGAATCCGAAGGTATCTAATCTATATGTAAGGTCCGCCACTCCCAACATTTACTAGCCATCCAATCAAGAAGATTTTCCCTTAAACATAAAATAACTTATTTATGAAAATTAGTTTTACAAGCTAAAGAAAATTGTGTTCTATCATCTATCCTTTTTTAAGAATTTCTGAGTTCCCATCTAGAATAATAAATTGTGTTGTATCATCTACAAATTGATCTATAAGACCCTTTTAAATCTAAGGATGATTCAGGAAAGAGATTTCTCTAGGTGTATTTCTAGGAAAAAAGGACCTCACCATTGAGCCTAGAAGGCCCAAAAACCCTTATCATTCTATATTTTATATTTGATAGCTATCTTTCATCACTACTAAAGTTTAGTCGCATTACACATATATTGGTAAGAACCTTAGAGTTAGGGGATAGTATAGAAAATAACACCAACGCATTGGGATGAGTACTTGATAGAAATTGATAGTTTATTTTGTGAGTCTCATTTAAATATTTGAAAAAAATTGAAGATGCCCATCTCCTCTTTGATGATAGTTCCATTATAGTTGTTATCACACTATATTTTTCTTTAGATCTTGTTATTCATTTGTTTGCACATGGTTTTAGTTTGTCACCTTCTTCATTTATTAGGCTTGTAATTAATTTGATTGTGACGTAATTTATATAGACATGGTGACACTTAGGTAGAATTCAAAGACAATAATAATATAAGACATCTTACATGTATACTTATTTTTCTTTCCTCCCATGGGGAGGAATGTCATTTGGTATTCTTCAACCTTTATCAAGAATCTAGCATCCTTGTAGGAGATTATACATTATGATGGGATACATAGTCTCTCTTCCTAACCTATAGGGAGAACACTGATTATACATTGGTGATACAAGTAGTCTTTGGGGGGTCATGTTGAGTATTTATTTTTTCCTTCTTTCACAAATACTTTTTTTCTTGCATCATTTTTATTTTTAGAGAGACTTTTTCTTATAAATGTTTATCCTTCAATCCACTTGTGAAATATTTTTTTCTTACATGGGTACCTAACATGTCCTTGTAGTTAGGATCCATTCATGTATTATTGAATATTTAAACTCTATGATATTCTATAAGTTGCTCTTAAGGGGAGGTGTTCACATGAACATGTTACATTACCTAACTATTTTCTTACCATATCATTTATATACTTATACTTAAGCTTATTTAGGTTATTTATTTTTTGTCTCATATCATGGGATTAAGACACTTGTCATAATCTTAGTATTTTCTAAGGTTTGATCATTCCCTTTATAATAAGGTTTTTTTATTGTATATTTTACTAGTTTTATTTTATATTTTTTGAATTATTTGACTTCATGGCATTTTAATTGCTTCTCTCTTTTGTATAAGGTTTTTTTGGTTGTAGGTGATCCTTAGGCTACTATGGGATTGATTGGTATGTAATATCCCCAAATAAAGAAATTTAAAAAAAAACTTTCAGATCTTAGTACTATTGACCCAAATAAATGTTTTCACCAAATAAATTCATATATGAGTGCATAAATCAAAACCCACAAAATATACATAAATTTAACATGAATTTTGACAAACTAGTTAACATTGAATTTGATAATTTTATCACAGAAACCTACTAAAGTTTATTCAATTTATAAAATATTATTTGTATACTAATAAGGGCTATTAAATATGATTTTATCACTCCCTAAAATATCACAATAACTTCACAAATCATGCATCAACACCACAATATTTTGGCTCCAAAAAAATGATTAAAATTTGCAACACTTGAAGCTGATTTTTATGGTTAATGAACAAAAACAACATTGATTTTCAATAGTAGTACTTCCCACAAGACAAAAAAACAAACCTGAGAATGAAAATCCACACAAAATCTCACAGAAACTATAATTTTGCATAGAAGTTTCAACATTGTGGTTCCCCAATATGACAGATGAGTCTTCACAACTCCAAAAGCTGATCTAGAAGGAAAAAATAACAAAAAAATATTAATCTACAATAGCAACAAACTAATCTACAAAAAAAAAACTCACTCCACAAAACGCAACACCTCCAAAACTTGACATAACTTTATTAGAAACTTGTAAACAACATGCACAAAGTGCACAACTGACCATTTTCTAGGGTTTAACCATTATCTTTATAAGAAGGGTTTTTTCATTATATAATCTATTAGTTTTATTTTTTATTTAATGAATTATCTAACTTCATAGTATTTAAATTGCTCCTCTCTTGTGTAGAAGGATTTTTTGGTTGTAGATGATCCTTGGGCTACTATAACATTTATTGGTAACTCTTACATAATATCAAAGCTCTAGATCTGTAATTTTCTTCCCTCTTTTTGAAGTGTTTTAGTCAAGATATTTCATACAATGTTTGTTAGTGTCAAATGGATGTCACAATTAAGTTCAAAATACCTAATAACTTATAAATCCATATAAAGAAAAATAGGGTTTAGAAATAGAAAAAAATAAAACTTTTTTGTTTGAAAAATTTTGCACAAAGAATTATATACAACCATACAGTGGTTAAAGCATTATTGTTAGATCCAGCCATCATTTCTCTAAAAATCAAAATATATATATATAGGGAATATTCCTCTACCATGCCATGCATTGTTATCAAAAAGTACTAGGTAAAGCACTAACAAAATTTTCAAGTCAACGCAAGCTAATATCATCATTTCTCATTGATGGGGAGTTTGGGATAGGGTTTGACCCTCAATCATATTAACAACAAAGAGTTGCAAGTAATGGTTGTGCATGTAGGCTTAAGCCCATATTTCCCTATTAATAGATCCCCTAGTCTCATCTAAGTTAGGGAGTTGCATCCTACCTGTAGCATAGTGACAAGCACCACCACTAGTGATTTGTATGTTTTTTCTAAAAGTCATCGCTGCTCAACCATGCCACTTTGAGACCACCTTAATAGTGCCAAAGTCTTTTTTAGCCATAGAAGTGGATTTTCTTTCAAAATCCATAACTTGGGCATATAATATCATTTTTTTACAAACAAATAGGCATTTGAAAGTTGGTTTCAAGTATTACTTAACCATCTTCTTGATTTTTCCTAAATTTTCCTTAAGTACTTATTATTTAATTTTTAAGTGATTTTTTAAATTTTGACTTGTACTTTAAATATTTATAAAATATGGGAGCATTTTTCGGGATACAAAGGTTTTATTTTCATATATTATGATCTATAATATATATATATATAAATATATGAGGAGTTTATCAATGTAAAATCATGAGATTTTTAATTTATCCTATATAATCACTAGATGATAGAACTATAAGTCTTGGTAAGAAAACATCCTAAAATATCTTAGATGGTTTTGTCTCTTGCCCTATCTTTATGGAATTGTATCTAAACTAGGGACACCTAATCATATATAAGCATGTGATATCAAGAATGATCACGTCCTTGGATTTATTGGTAGTAGTGTTGATTTTAAAACTATGTATTCCATCTCAAATTTTAAGTGTCCAACCTCTTTGAAACAAAAATTGGTTGATGTTTAGAGAAAAATGTCACTCTCTATTCCCAAATAATTATGTTATAAATAGTCTTCTACCCCTTGATTATTGTGATAACCTACCTTATGATGATACAAAAGATCAACTTAATTATTTGGTAGGTCTTGAGAGTTGTGATGGAATTTAGGCTTCTACTAATGATTTTTCTCCTCCTATAAAGATTGTTGATTCTTTGGCTTCTATGAATCCTAATCTAACTCTAAAAACTTTATCTTCTTTACCTTTGATTCAATACCTTGAGGTTAAGGATTCTAGTATTCCAATATTTAAGCTTTGTGTCTAAGTGTTCATATTCAGAAATTTTATGTGGAAACATTATCACGGGATGGATAGTATATTATTTTACATACATTAATATTATGTCACCATATCTGATTTATTTGAGCCATTATTTGCAATAGGTACATCATGGTCTTTTACATTTTTTGCATTGGAATGAATACTTGATAGATATTGTAGGTGTTTTTTTTCAATCTCATCTTAAAATTTTGATAGACACACTTGAGAGTGTTCATCTCTCTTTTAATCATAGTACCATCATATTTTTTATCACGCCATATTCATCTTTGGATCTTGTTCTTCATTTTTTTGCATATAGTCCTAATTTTTCACCTTCTTCATTTATTAGGTTTTACTCAAGTTGATTGTGAAATACATTTAATCATAGTGGAACCTAAACAAAGTTTAGAGACAATAATATCATTCTTTTTCTTCCCAAGAGGAATAATTTTGTTTGACATTCTTTAAAATTCATCATCATCGTCATTTTTTTATCATCTACCATCAATGTCATAGATCATGTGTTATGAGAAGGCTACATAGTCTCTCTTTATCTACTATATAGAGAACATTGATTATCCATTGATGATAAAAGTATTCCCTTTGGGATTTTTTTTTAATGCTTATTTCCTTATTTATTGGTACATATTTGTTTGCATTTTTTCTCTTTTAGAGGATTTTTTTCTTACTCATTTTTCTCTTTTAATATGCTTGTAAGAGATTTGTTTATATATGGATAACTAACATTTTAGTCATCTATGCATGCATTTTTACATTATTTTATACTCTCTAAGTTGAAATTAAGGAAGCTTTTGGTGTGAACATGGTAGATTATCTAGCTAATTTCTTGTTAGGTATAATCCACACTTATATAGTTAAGTTCACTTAGGCAATTTATTTTGTCTTATATCATAGGATTAAGACACTTTTCATTATCTTAGGATTTTTTAGGGTTTCATTATCATCTATATAAGAAAGTTTTCAGTATTGTATCTTGTACTAAGGTAAGTTCACAAAGTTGTGACACAAAAAGGTGGTCTTAAGATGCCTCTTTTTTTTTAAATCAGCAAAGTTTGATGTTCGACGAGAAAATGAAGATAGTTATGCTCAAAATTTGAAGATGCAACAAGAATAAGAGTTGTAGTGCTCTAAATCTACTTTTTACACTACTATTTTTTTTAAATAGTAAAGATTAAGGGTTTGAAAAAGGGGGAGCACACAAAGTGGTCCTATTTTTATCAAAAAACATAACATAGCATCTGTTGTGCTCCCCCTAAAATGTTTAACTTCTTTTTAGAATTTCAAAATTCTCTTTGGTGAGAAATTAGCTAACACCGTGTTGTTTTTTATGCCAAATTTTTTGGCTAATTTTTTAATGAATATAAAATTTTTAACTAATTTTAAAAGTGGACACATCTTGAAAAGTAGAAATTTGAGCATGCTTCCCCCTAAAATTTTTGAAAACTAATCAAAAATCATTTTTTTCAATACATGTAGAATGGCTCAGTCTAGTTTTTAAAATGTATTTTTTTCAATATTCGATGAATGAATAAAAAACTATACCCAAACTAGCACATGTTGGTTTTTGACAAAAAATGGAGAAACTAACTGTAGACACTTAAAAATGTCCTAAATGATATCATGCACTCGAATCTGATACACTAACATCATTTCCTCCTAAAACCCATCCTCTTTTCGTTTAACTAATTAAATTAGCCTAGCTATTTTATTAAACGCATCATTTTCATCTATTAACCTAATTAATCTATTTAGGTTAATTCCTACCCCTTTCATGCTAACCTTTCATCCTGTTAAATTGAGTAAATGAAAACATTTAATTTAACACCCTAAGTCCTCTTATTTAATTAAATAACCTTGAATTATTTAATTAAATATTGTATCACTTCCCCCTTTTCATTAAATTAATTATTTAATGAATATCTTAATTCCCCTAATTTGCATAATTGAAACTTTATTTAATTATCAAATTACTAATTAAATCTAATCCTCCCACTTGCAAGGGAATATTCCTCCTTTGCACATTCCTCCAAAAGGAATATTCTCATGGAATATTCATTCCCCTTTGCACATTAAATTTGGTTTTAATTAACCAAATATCTAATTTTCCTCGCCCATGAGAATATTCTCTTTCTTCACTCATTTGAAAAGGGAATATTCCTTTTTGTAACAAACTTTCAACAAAGCTTCTTGTGCAAGTTCTGAAAGTGTGAACTTGTTTGGATGAATGTAAGCCCTTGATTAAATATCATCTTGCATTCTTAACCCTTGATGGGAATCCATGATCCATGCCTTCATCTTCCTTCCATTCTGACTGTTGATTGATCCTTTTGATCTTGGTCATTAGTTTCATTTTTCCTATTCTACAGAGTTTGCATCTATTGAATAGGGATCCATATTTTTTAATAGTAAACTTATGTTGTTAAAATCACTCATCTTGCACTCATATTTCATGTTTTTAAAAGTATTTTAGATTATTTTACTTGCATTGTTAGCTTAGAGCATCCATTAATGGCTTCAATGGTAACTTTGTTGCATCCATTTAGCATATCTTGAAATTAGGGTTTTAATCTTACGAATCTTGCATACATTTAGAATAGATTGCATACACTTACATCAATTATCATAAGCATTTATCATATTAAAATAGCTTTCATCATGTTTTACAATAAATCTTTCATTAGTTTCGTTGATTGTCTTCAATAGAATCAATCGAAACAAGCTCATTATCCATGAGATTGGGAAAGGGTTGTCATTCCACATCAATGCGACACCATTCCCCCAATACGATAAGTTTCAATAAATTAGAACAAATGTTTATGAAGCTTTCATATTTAATATGTTAGTTTTAATGGCTTCTTAACTTAGTTTACATTGAATGATCTTATTGGACTGATGCATAATGGCTTAATTATACTTTGAATCCTCATAGATCAAGTGTAGTTAGCCTATGCTACGTTTGTTAGTCACATTTTGGCACTAGAAGGAGGGAATGAACTAACCAATCTGACAAATTTCTTGTTAAATCTTCCTTTTTCTTGTGTTTATAGGTTCAACGATGTTATTGAAGATTCACTAACGCATTTGATAACACGTTGCTATACAGCGACGCATTTGGGTTTTTATTTTAGCAATGTATAATTAATTTAGCGATGCATATTAAATTTCATCACCGCACATTTAAATAGTGACGCTAAGCTATTTTTTTAATGCAACATGAATTTTAGTATAGTGATGCATTTGATATGGTGACACTATTGACATAATTGTTTACTGCAGAGCGATGCCTTTGATTTTTCAATACAGCGAAGCACATTCTATACAACGACAAAATTGATATCAGGATCGCAATTTACTGGTAAACAAAATTGAACTTGAATTTTGACATGTGCTTTAATTTTTTGACTTTATCTGATTGCTAACATGTCACTGACTTCTTTTTTTGGTTATTAGGCTAACTAGTTTTGCAAGTCTAGAAAATAAAATTTAAAGTGAAGGATCATATTATCATTTGAATTATAATTGTAACAAGTGTTTCGACACTTATGGGGCAATTATAACCCATTTATGATGCTTTATTTCACATTTTAGGACCAAACTAGATTTCTTTTTGGGCTTTAAAATGAACGTTCAAATTGGTTAAAACTAAACCCTTACATCATTATGCTTGTTGGTTTAAAATTGAACAATACAACCCCAACACTTCAAATTGGTGCTTAAAACGAACTTATTTTGCTATGATGGATTAAAATGAACATGTGTCTAATTTTCTTGTGTATTTTTGTGTGTATCAACTCCCCTTGCACTTAGTACAATCTTGGGTGAAGAGAAACACGCAAGTATACCTTTTCTTCTTGGAAGTGTTTATCCTCTCCCCTTGCGCCTATTGGAAATCTTGGGTGACGAAAAGCATTTTATGCTTCAAACATGTGTTACCTTTAGAGGGCCTACCTCCCAACTTGTGAGAGGGAATGACCCAAGCGGTGCATTCATTTTGGTCTACTATATAAATAATTTGTTATGAATAAATTCATTAACCAGCTGGTTGTGGTTCTCCCATACCAACAAATGTCTCCCTTTGTGATGCATCAAAACCCTTAGATATTTCTAAGGGTTGGGAGGAATCTTAATTGAGTGAATCATCATGTGTATGGCACTAGTTTATCCCAAATATGGTCATTAAAATCCTTATTTATAGTGGCTAACCAAGTCTAATTCTAAAACATATTTTAAGGTAGTGTATTGGAGTAGCACCACTCCAAGAAGTTACTTACCATGTCTGGTTTTTTATTGAGGCAATAAAGTAAATGGGGAAGGGACTCCTTTGCTTGACATGTCAAGACGTTACATTTCCTTGACATAGCCTATTTTTCCATTTCATCTTCATGGATTAATAATCTCTTCCAATGATGGTAATCCTACTAAGAAATATGTACCCATTCTACCTAGGATTGTAAATGCTTGTGAGTCGGTTTAACACTTGCTTGGTTCCAAAACAATTACAAATAAACATTAACAAGTCTTTTCAAAATTTCAAACCCTTTAGCCTAAGTATGGATACCATTTGAAAAAACCTTGATATTGATGCTTTCCCTAGGGATTTATTCTTAAATACTTCTAATTATTTTGGTTTACATATCAATCCATACTTCCCAAATTTTACCTAGGTAACTATGCCCCTAACTTCATCCTTTTCACAAAATGGACTTTATGGAATGAATGATGTTTTTGACATAGAAATTTAGTTTGAAACTTAAGCAACACAAGTGTTTGTGGTAAAAATAAACTCATTTAAGCAATATAAATTGGCAAATTGAACCCCACATGACCATTTGGCGTTCAATCGCTTTGGTTGAACAACCAAACCTTACTTCTGCTATCATTCAACCAAACTTTGAACTAATTGAGGGAGAACAAATAGATATAATTAGTAGTTTGAGGAGCTTCACTTTTGAAATAAAGGAAACATCAATCCGATGGATAAATTCAGCATACATTTTAGACAAACAAGAGGAACAAGCCGATATTGTGGCCAGAAGGCCCATATTACCACCTCCTATGTGGCAATAAATATCCTTTTTTTATAATCTTATGCTTCTCTAAATGATCTCTCACAAAATAAAAATCCCCAAGAGAAGGTCTGCATGCCTCTATTTCAAACTTAGACATCATAGTGTAAAGTATATTAGAAGACATATCTTAAGGAATCACCGCAATCAAGATAGATCAATAAGGAGACATTTTCTATACTATTTCATGGATGAACCAAATCTACATATTTCACAAGAAATTATCCTTAATCATTGAGTATTTAGGGTTTGACCACTTTGGAGGTCTAGCATTTTTCTCACCACCTTGGTCTTGGAAAACAAAGGTTCACTCTAGGTCAATGTTGGGTCAAACATTTCAGCCAACCCTTATCAAAATTCAAACCTCACTTCACCAAACTTTGCAAACTTTTGAACACACCAAAATTTTGGACTTAGACATCTATTAGCCCAAAAAACCCTAACTCACCTACTTCGTATGTGAAATGAATCCTTTTCCATGCATTTAGTTAAGTTAGTTATCATCTTTGAACTAGTTCATCTTGAAGGTCACAAGTCTACCCTAAAGATTCACAAGTTCATAAACATCCTCTATCTAAACATCAAACAATGAAACCTTTAAGTCAAAAGTGTTGTCCCAAAATGATTGTAAAGATCACTCTCCACATCACTCATCCTTTTCATCTCCCATTATCACCATTGCTCCAAAAATACTTAGAGCATCCCTTTTACCTAAATTTGAGTCAACTAGAGATTTTAAACATTACAAGTCTCAACACAACTCTCCCATAGGTGACCCAAAATTTATGGTAAAGAAAAGATCACAACACAAGAGAATCATGGAGAAAACCGAAGTCACATTCACCTCAAGTGATCCCAATCCTCAAGAATTTGATCCAAGAAGTCAAGTTACCCCATCACAACAACCCCCATCTCCATCAGGGCCATATGAGATAGAAGACATCACAAACAACCCATTTGGACTTACTAAGGAATAAATCATGGAGTACAAGCAAGAACATCAAGCCTTAGAAATTGTAGCTCCAATTTCCCCATCTTTTGTTGTTCAATCATTGACACAAGGCTTGACTTCATCCACCATTCAAACTACTCCATCACTAGGGCTAAATCAAACACCAATTCCTAGTCTTGCTAAAGACTTTGGCCACACTTTTCTAATGGAAAGTAACACACTTGTGGGTACCCTCAACACCAGTCCTTCTCAAAACACCACTTGGACACCAACATTTGGTGCTCTCCCCATTCCTGAGAATCCATTATATCAACATAAACCACTTACACTTCATCAATCCATGACAACCTCAACATATCAAGGGTACCCCTCTTCATCCATCCCCACAAGTACCACAAATTTTCCCAACATCATGCAAGGAAGTATAGACCAAGTGTCTCAAGTGGACCCAAAAGGGAAAGTTAATCCCTTTACGCAAAAGCAACCTTCAACATAATATGGGACATCTTTATCAAATCTCCCAATGAGTTCATCCACCCCATTGGTTACCCAAAACATATATGTCCCATCCATCACCAACCCAACTCAAAACAACCCTTTGGTCATGAACCCTATCAACCAAGGTAATACCTTGACCACATCCCAAACACAAGGAAATCCCAAAAGCATCAGTCAAGGGAATCATTTCAATCAATGGACTCAAGGTCGTAATGTTCCATTACCATCGCAATACCTAATGGAACCATCAACATCTTTCCCCACCGTCCTCCTCATTAATGCAAAATCAAATTGGACCTCAAACTTACATTCCTCCATCCCAATCCACCATCTTGCAAAGAATTTTAAAGCAAGGGAACCCCAAACCTCTCATCAACAACCAACAACCTGCGCAACACATCAACCCATCACACATGTCCCAACAACTAACCAATCCTACATTGCAAGCACATTCTCTAGCCTTGCAACAAGCATAACATGCATATCAAAAAGTTGTACAAAAGAAAAAACAAGCAACCTTAGTAGAACAAAAATAGTTGCAACAACAACAAGAAGCCCTAGCAGCACAACAACAATAGCAACAACAGCAAGTAGCCTTGGCAACATAACAACAAAAGCAACAACAAGAAGTAGCCCTAGTAGCACAACAACAACAACAAAAAGTAGCCTTAGCAGCACAACAAGCAACCTTCATAGCACAACAACAACAAGCGTAACAAACAACTTTAGCCACACAATAACAAAATCAATCCCACCAATCAACCTTAGCAGCACAACAATAATAACAAGCCTTACTAGCTTAGCAGTATGCCCAACAACAACAACAAGGTTCCTACTATAACCCTTAACATAACATCATCAATACAAACATATTAGGGACATATATACCTCCACCACAATCATCTTCACAATATCCTACACCACCATACACACCATACAACACTCCATCATATCAAAATCCCATGTACAATCTATCTGCTATCCCACAATAGGCAACATATGTTCCTCCACCAAACCCACAAGATGATGTCGCATCACAACTTAAGGCATTGACACAAGAAATGCAGGACATCTAGATGAGAAAAATGAAGAATCCCCATACACAAAACCTATGCACATATCCATTTGATCAAAACATCACAATGGTACCATTCCCTCCCAATTTTGAAGTCCCCAAATTTGATAAATACAAAGGGAGAGAAATCCATGTGGACCATGTCAAAGAGTTTAACGTCATGTGTATGGAGGTTCTCTACAATGAGTCCTATTTTATGCACCTCTTTCCATAAAGCTTGACAGGCCCAGCCATCAACTAGTTTTCTCAGTTACCTCTAGGAATCAATACCTTCCAAGAAATCATCGATAAATTCATAGATCACTTCTCCTTTACCCTTGACATAGATATAATCCTAGAAGAGTTGTACACTCTCAAACAAAACAAAGGAGAATATTTTGCCAATTTCTTGCAACGGTGAAGACAAATAGCTAGCAAGAGTAAGTGGCCAATTCCCAATGAACAAAAAGTGGGGATTATCATAGAAAATCTAGATCTAGATCTATCCTTCCACTTAAAGATACAGTGCATTACCTCTTATGATAAGATTTTCCCTAGATCCCTTAACATTGAGAGAGATCTAATATCATAGGGAAATACTTAAGCCTACAAATATAACCACCCATCAACCAACTCAAACGACAAGCCTCATGTCTGGGCTAAAAATAAAAACGTGAAAAATGATGGTGTGGTAGATGCTAGGGTGGTCCTAAGTGCTCATATGCAAAACAACAATCAAATGGATAATGCTCAACCAACCATACAACAAGCTACACCATTACAAAACAATCAAATCATTAACACTTAAATGCAACAACAAAGAACTCCCAACAAAAACAACTATCCAAAACACAAATACACATAGTTGTTTAAACTTATTGAAACCATCATGAAGAAATTGGTAGAGTCAAACTTGATAATGCTTCCCAATTTCAAAAACTACCAAGAACCATAAGATAAACCACCCTGGTACAACGAAAAAGATCTTTGTGACTTTCACAAAATCAAAGGACACAAAACATCGAACTGCATGAGGCTCAAAAATGTTATCCAAGATCTTATCGAGAATGGAGACATATTTGTTTAGGTACCATCCATCAACCAGGATCTTAAGATATACAAGAACCCTATGCTAGATCATAGCAAAGGAAACAACACTAGAAAAGGTAAGGATTACACAAATGTGTAGCATACCTATTCCAATGTAGTAACTTCTTGTGATAGTGTCATCATCGTTGTCACCATCAAAGGATCTAGTGTAGAGTGTGGAGTCACCACATGATGGGGAAGGTCACCATCTAAGGAGTCTCATCTCAATCTAGGGCACAACCAACTTTTCCAACATCAAACCCTAGCAAGTATAGTCTCCTAGATCAACTTAAGAAGACCCTCGCATAGATTTCTATCCTAGAACTATTGAGGCTATCACTTGCACATAGGGAAATCTTAGAGAAAGCTTTCTCTTCATCATCTATCCCCGAGGATATTGATACCGAGCAAGTTTCAAGCTATGGTAGGGCATATCACTAATCATCTTCTCACCTTCTTGGAACAAGACTTGCCATTGCAACCATCTCATAACTGTGCTTTGCACCATGAAGTCATTATTCATAAGAAAAAGGTTAAAAGAGTCTTAGTAGATGGAGGTGCAGGTCTGAACATCTGCACCCTTCAGTTGATCAAGAACCTAGGTTATTCAGAAGATGCTATTGAGAAAGCAAAGAGTACAACCATAAAAGCATATGATGATCAAGAGCAAGTATCACAAGGCATCATCGCACTACCCATCCAAGTGGGACCTGACATTGTAGAGACTACATGCTAATGGTTAGACCTTGATCTCCCCTACAACATCTTTCTTGGCCAACCTTGGATCCATGACCTAAAATTTGTAGCTTCGACCTATCACCAATGTGTAAATTTTACTTTTGACGACAAAGAAGTTACCATCCATAGAGATCCCGAGCCTTTTTACTACTGCAAGAATCTTGAGGCCAAGTTCTATAATATTCCCTAAGTACCGAAGAATGATGAAGGGCCTACACCATCTTCCTCATTTATTTACCCATCGTCCCTTGCATCTATCTTAGAAACAAACACACCCATTGTGCAAAACATTCCTGATATCAAAGTAGTGATCCAGGATTATGGTTGTGGAAATTATAACCTAACAAAGGATACTTTTGTGTTGGGGGAGCTATCACTTTCTCCCAAATCTCATGGAAAACTCACACCTAGCAACAAATTCATTGAAACAATAAAGATGGTAGCTACTACCTTCACCAAGTGGGGGGATTTGAAAAAACAAGATGTCAATGAGGAAGATGTCTCTAAACTGTTATATCAAGATGAATGACCCGTCCCCATTCTTCTCATGGAAGATGACAACAAAGGATTGTAGCTAATGAATGGGTGGGGGTAAAACAAGAATGAGAAACTAGGACAAAATGATAATGGTTTTCTAGAACCCATCATTCCTAAACAATGTCCAAAGAATCTTAGCTTAGGATGTACCACTAGCAAGGTTACCCTTATTGGAAAAGGTACTTCTGCTAAATGGGTTGAGGCTTCCTCTTGGTTACCAACATCCCATGACATGACCCTAGATGACATCCCCCTCAATGTTTCTGACCTATTTGAGAATAAATCTCTCTTCATGATATCCACAACATCCTTCACCCCGAACAATCAACCCATTAAAATTAGCCTAGTCTACCCACAACTCATTGACTGGGACCAACAAGGACCATCGATTCTAGATTTATTCAAAAAAAATGAAGCAATCTCAAAATTCATGGGACTCTGTGACAACTTACGATGGGAAAATCACAAAGTTGGTTTTGATATAGAACTATACACAAGGGAATACTATGAGGAGACGATTAAATCCTTTAGTTGCAAAATGAAAAACATGCAACTAACATGCAGATCTTTAAGTGAAAACCACACAATGGCACTTCCCGATCCTAAAATAGTAAAAAGAAAGGATGCATTTGAGGCTGAAAATGTCTCTAAGGCACCCAATGATGAGGGATTCAATCTCCCCCTTAGTGAAATGCATCCAGTAGTGCTAATAGAAAAGACTACTCCAGTCAATGTGGGAATAGAAGAGGCACCCAAGATAACTTTCTATGGTGAATCATTGTTGGATGAAGAATAGAAAAACCTAGCAGCGTTCTTGAAAGATTGAAGAGCTAACTTTGCATGGTCATACATAGATATGTCAGGCCTTGATCTAGAAGTGGTTGTGCATCAATTAGCCATTTATCTTGAAGTCAAACCAGTGAAGCAAAAATTAAGAAAGATACACCCTCAGATAGCACTCTTGGTGCCGATAAGGGCGTGGTTCGGTGGTCAAGTTTCTTGGTTGTAGTGACGGCCACCAAGGTTCAAACCCTCATTGGGCTAATGTGCTCACAGGCCTTGTGTCTTTTTTGGGAAATTTCACTCACGGGTTTGGTTGTTTCTTGTGGTTTCTTGTACTCGGTTCATAGGTCCAGTCAAAAGAGTTTACTACTAATAATATGGGTGCATTGCACCATTTTTTTTTAAAAAGATAGCACTCTTGGTAAAACTTGAGTTAAAAAATCTTCTTGATGTTGGATTCCTCTTACCCATGGATTCAAAACCCACTAGGGGCATCAAAATATGCACGTATTTTAGAGACTTGAGCAAGGTGTGCTTGAAGGATGATTTCCCTCTTCCTAACATCAACATCATTGTGGATTTAATAACTAGGCATGAGATTCTATCACTCATAGATGGTTTTTCAGGCTATAATCAAATCATGATCGCCAAGGAGGATCAACACAAAACTACATTCATTTTTCCATGCGGAACATTGTTGGAATGATTCCATCTGGGCTGAAGAACATAGGAGCAACCTATCAAAGAGAAATGACCCTAATCTTTCATGACATGATCCACAAAATAGTCAAAGACTATGTGGATGATATCTTATCCAAATCAAAGAAAAGGAGTGAGCACATAGAGATATTGGAAACCATCTTCAACATACTCGAAGAGTATAAAGTACAGCTAAAATCAAAAAAGTGTGTCTTCAGGGTTACATCAGGGAAGCTTCTTGGCTACATCGTATCACAAAGAGGGATAGAAATTGATCCAACAAAAGTGACATCCATCTTATACATGGAACCACCACAAACATTAAAGCAAATGAGATGGTTACAAGGAATATTGCAATCCATTAGAAGGTTCATAGCACAGTTATCAGGTCAGATACATCCTTTCTTGCATCTTCTCCATTAAGGAATAAATTACAAGTGGGATGAGAAGTGTGATAAATAATTCCATCAAATCAAGGACTACCTATTGACACCTCCACTACTCATGCCACCGATACCAAACAAACCATTGATCTTGTATATCTCAACAACATCAATAGCACTAGGGGCTCTTCTAGCACAACATGATGAAAATCAAAAGGAAAGAGCCATCTATTACATTAACAGGACCTTGGTGGGCTATGAAATGAACTATTATACATGGAACCACCACAAACATTAAATAAAATGAGATGGTTACAAGGAATATTGCAATCCATTAGAAGGTTCATAGCACAGTTATCATATCAGATCCATCCTTTCTCGCATCTTCTCCATAAAGGAATAAATTACAAGTGGGATGAGAAGTGTGATAAATAATTCTAGCAAATCAAGGACTACCTATTGACACCTCCACCACTCATGCCACCGATACCAAACAAACCATTGATCCTGTATATCTCAACAACATCAATAGCACTAGGGGCTCTTCTAGCACAACATGATGAAAATGGAAAGGAAAGAGCCATCTATTACATTAGCAGGACCTTGGTGGGCTATGAAATGAACTATTCATCCATTGAGAAAGCATGCTTAGCAGTGGTTTTTTCTTCACAAAATTTCAAACACTACATGTCGCATCAAATCAAGCTTATTACAAAGATTGACCCATTGAAATACCTATTATTCAAAGCAACTTTCACTAGGTGAATGGCCAAATGGGTAATGATCTTGACTAAATTTGGCATAGAGTTCATGAAGCACAAGGAAATCAAAGGATGAGTGATCATAGACCAGCTAGAAAAAGCACCTATCTATGTAGAGAATCCTTTGATGTCTAAATTTCTTGATGAATCAGTGTTCCTTGTCAATATAACTGATCGGTGGAAAATGTACTTAGATGGATCGTTCACCCAACATGGATCAGGGGCGGGTATTCTCTTTATCACCCCTCAAGTTGATTGCATCCCAAATTCATATAGGCTATCATTTATGTGTACTAACAACATTGAGGAATATGAAGCCCTAATCAGAGGTCTAAGGATAGCAGTTCAATGGAAAATACAAGAGTTGAAAGTCTATGGAGACTCACAGCTAGTTATCAATCAAGTCAATGACAACTACCAAACAAAGGATGATAAGCTTACTCCTTACAAGAAGATGGTAGAAAATCTCAAGGACCTTTTCATTGATATAAATTTTGAGCAGATTCCTCGTATGAACAACTGACTAGTAGATGCTATGGAAACAATTGAATCATTGTTAGACATGTTGCACAACATCCTTCAATGTGAATTCTCGGTAGAACTTCTTGTGTCGACTTTCAAAATCCCACAATCTGAGTTTTCATATGTCATCGTTGGTCTTGGATCCCCATGGTGTCATGATATATTCACCTACCTGAGTAGAGCAACCCTCCCAGCTGATATCACCTCCAACCTTAAAAAGACCTTTGTTAAGAAGGCATCCTGATTTGTGATCCTAGGTGATACCCCTTACCATAGAAGCATCGAGGGGATATTACTACGATGTTTCAACCAAGACGAAGCCTTGACCACCTTAACAGAAGTACACGATGGCATATGTGGTTCCCATTCTAGTGGTATGAGTTTAGCTAAGAAACTGTTGAGGATGGGGTATTACTAGCCAACCATGGAAAGAGAATCCCATCAATATATGCAGAAGTGTGTCCAGTGTCAACATCATGGAGATCTTATTTATGCTCCGGCTTAGGAGTTACAACCCATGGTCACACCTTGGCCTTTCTCATAGTGGGGGATTTACCTCAAAGGAAATATTACTCCCACCTCATCTAATGGACATAAATTCATCATAACGACCACTAAGTACTTTACTAAGTGGGTTGAAGCCATTCCTATGACCTAGATAGCCAAGAAGAAAATTGTTAAGTTTATCCTGAATTACCTCATATGTCATTATGGTGTTCCACAAGTCCTTATCTCAGACAACAAAACACACTTCAAGAATAAGGATGTGAAAGATCTATGTTAAATATTCAACATCCATCATCGATTCTCTACCCCGTATTATCCCCAGGGAAACAATCAAGTTGAGTCTACAAACAAGACCATTCTAAAAATCCTAAACAAAATGGTCAATGAAGTTGGTCGTGACTAGCATCTACAGCTAAATCCCTCCCTCTAGTCCTATCGAACCAGTATCCACATGCCTATAGGTGCAACCTCATTCTCCTTGGTATATGGATTAAAAGCCATCTTTCCTATTGAGGTTGAGCTTTTTTCACTGTGAGTCTCATTACAAAACCTAATCACTGATGAGGAGTACAAAGTATCTCAGCTAAATGAGCTAGAATTATTGGATGAGCATCATCTTGACAGCCTTAATCAATTACAAGTATACCAAAACTGATTGAAATGGAGCGATAACAAGAAGATCAAGAGTCGGTCTTTCCAGGTAGGGGATCTCATCCTAAAGAAGAACTAGAAAAATCTACCAAATCAGGTTAGTAAAGGAAATTTTGAGCCTAACTAGTTAGGTCCATATGTGGTCATATCAAGCTATGGATCAGGAGCATATCAATTTTCACTTCCTAAAAGTGAACCCTTGCAGGAACCAACCAATAGTTTGCATCTTAAAAAAATTTATGCCTAGGCTACAAGGGTATAAATCTGAAAATATGAAAAAATTTAAAAAATGATCAAAAATCCAAAAAAATAAGAAAATGGATTGAAAAAGTAAAGAAAAATAATTGTCCTCTAGTGAAAAACCACTTCAGTGGCACTTTGGGCAAGTACCTTGGCGAAAACTTGGAAAACAAGTGCCTTGCATAAATAAAGCACCTCCATCTATTCTTTGGCTCTTTATCCTATCATTCTTGGCATTTCATCCATCCATCACTTCATTCATCCTATTTATTACATCACCCATCTATTTATGTATCATGGCTTGATATTGTGAAGTGTCGTATCCCCTTTAGTACTACTTGGCATATTCCAAAGGTCAGCTTATCTTTCCTGTATCAAGGTAGTCTATCACATCACATTGAGAGCAATTCATTCTGGATTAGATTGGGTTCTTGTATATTTTAAGGTTATTGGAAATCTCATCAAAAATCCCAAAAACATTCATAAAATCTCATCAAAATCCTATACAACTAAAATCCAAAAACATTCCTAAAATTGTAAAGTCAAAATCCAAAACATCGAAAACACATCAAAATCCCTAAAAAGGTTGAACATCGAAAATCCAAAAATAGTACCATGTTGAACTAGGATTCTCTGAACTTGAATGTAGGAAAGGCCATCATTGATGTGCCCTGAGAAACTCTAGGTCGGTCCTTTAGGATTATGTCATAATAAACTGATAATTCACCAATTGTTCATATCTCGTCAATAAACTAGTCAAGTCAATCAAACTACATGGTCGTTGCATGTATAACATAGGCAAGGCTCATCTTTGATAAGCCCCTGAGGCCCCTAGGATAGTCTTTTATGTTAGGTTCTTGGTCAAATCTCTGAAAACCCCTAAACATTTAAAAAATGTAGAAAATCCTAAACATCCAAATATCAAAAAACCTCCAAACATTCAGAAAACTCATAAAACACAAAAACATTTGAAAACTTAGAAAAAACCAAAAACATTTGAAAACTTGAAAAACCCTAAACAGCCTCAAATAATTGAAAACCAAAACATTCACATAAACTTTCAAAAATACCAAAAATAGCCTCAAAACATTTTCAAAATACCAAAAACATTGAAATATTTAAAAAAATTCAAAACTATCATCCCATTTTGCTTTCACCTGCAATAACTTTCATCCATAACAAACCAATCACCTTCAACCTTTGGCAAAACAAGTAGAAAGGAAGTATCGCAAGTCATAAAGTGAGAAGCTAAGTGTCAAAATCTAAAGTCTAGATCATAGGTAAATGAGTCAGTGAAGTTTGTATCAATGGCTTATCACACACCTCATCCTAATAAAAACACTTGATAACATGTCATGGGATGGATCCATCTGAAAATGGTCATCAACATCAGAAATCACATTAGCTAAATTAAACTGGCAAGAGATATAGATAAAGTTGACTATTTGTCTTCAATCTTTTCTTATGATTTATCTTAATGACCCATTCTAAGGACCTCTCAATGATTTAGAGAGAAAGGAATAGGGCATCAATCATTATCTTTTGTTTTTTGTGCTTGTGGGTATTCTTGTAAAATAATATTGGTGTATACTTGCTTAGTTGTGTTTAGGGAGGTTGTTTGGAGTAGATTGTTGACTATTGTGTATGCTTTGGTCCAAGGTATTCTAAACTTCTAAACTGCATTCCAATGAGGTTTCCATATGTCAAGGTGTGAACAAGAATTACCCTATCTCTTTGCAAAGTCAAAGTCCATTACACTAGATACAATGCCATCCTAGTTTTCAATACCATGATACATCATGTCTATGTGTTATATCAAACATAAGGAATGATGGAAAATCCCAATCCCAAGATATGAGCAAATCATCATCTCTCTCTCATCACCATATCTAATAAAGTCTTGGTGGATCAAGGACATGTTGGATTTTTTGAATCAATCTTCAAAATCAATGGTCAAATCATTCATTCTATTCTTCTATCTTCTTTTCACGCTAACCTGGTATCATGGAAATCAATAAAAACATCATCATGCATCCATCCTGCATCCACAAAACATAATCCATTGCATTATCATTTATTTATTTTTGGGTAACATAGGTTTTTTATTCTAAGCATCTTAATTTGTATCACATATCATAAGCATACATCGCATTATCATATCATAAGCATGAACATCTGCATTATCCATATATACATCCACACACATACATCATCATATCATAAATTTTATGGAAAAATACACAAAAATAAATGCATCCATATCATCTACATTTGCATAAGAATATCATATCATAGCATCCATCTCATAGCATATCATAAAAAGATACTAAAAAATAAATAAAATATCCATTACATTGTATTACATCCATCCCATAGCATCGCATCTCATATACATCACATCATAGATCATCATCACATATCACATATAACATAAATAAAAGAAGGGCATCCATCACATTGCATCCATACATAATCATGATGTATAAGCATATAACATCACATCATATGCATCCATACATTCATAAAGCATGAAATAAGGCACATCACATCGTGAATCCAAATCATCTTGTGTATATATATATATCAAAAAATGACTATCATGGTACAATATCTGAATCAATGTATGTATATCAATCAAAAATACCATATCCACAAGACTATCAAAAATGAGCCAATGAATGTATATTTGTATAAATAATGAAGCAAATAATCAAAAGGTGTCTACAAACAATGGTTAGCTCTAGTGGCTGCTCAACTTACCCCTAACTGATGGTTGATTCTTAGCTCTAGGTTGTGCTCTACTCCTCTATGAAAAATTAGGTTGTCTCATCACCTAAGGGACATCTTTTTGATAATGCATACAATAATAAGTAACCTTTGTAATTGCCTCTCTATACAAACAAGCAGAAACTGTCCATCCCTGTGATGCGGCAGTCACCACCTCCAGCTATTGCCTCTGCCCAATCTCTTGGGCCAGTTGTAATTCCAGTTGTTGCTGCAATTGAGCCTCATGGTCTCTCTATGTTGTCATGGCTTGAAGCTGTTGTATTTTATCCCTCTCTTCCTACAGTTGTTCTCTCTCTACTATAAAATCATGTATCTATGCCTACAACTATGCATCTAGTTGTTGTTGAGGTGAAGGAGGAGGTGCTGCACCTAGAACCTATCCACCATGCCCATCTTGTTGCCCTGGCACCTATGCCTTATCCTGATCTGGCTGCTATTGGTGCTCATCACCTAGCATCTATGCCCTATCCTGATCCTACCCTCTACCTCAACCCCCATCCCTGCCTCTGTCCTGGCCACCATCTCGGCCTCAACCTCAGCCTCTACCTCTACCTCTCCCTCTTCCTCTGGGGTATCCCCCTGCTAGATCTGTCAAGTGAGTATGTGGCCTGAACCATGCATCATAAGTTGGGGTAGTCCCTGCATCTGGTAGGCCCTAATCGTATGCCGATAGTTGTGGAACAAACTTCCTAAAGTCATTGACCACCATTGTGGGGTCAACCTATGCTCCACATTGCACCTCTCTTTGTGATCTGGCGAACACTATAGTGTAATCATTAACCGGTACATTTTGTACCTCCCCAAACTACCAAGCAACACAGTCTAGGAGGTACCACTCTATCATTGTATGATCTCTCCCTTGCATATATCAAGTCTGCTGAGCAAAATATAGTTGGTGTTGATCATCATACCATGTTGGATGTTGTAGCCATGGCCTCCATCTAAATACGATCATGTCATCAATGGCATGACACCAATAAGCTAGACCTATCATCCTAGTGTTCTATAATGTCATCAGAACCCTGTATCTAAAGACTACGGACTCATCCTTTTGAATTTCTACAAAAACCACCAAGGGCCTCAACACTGCAATATGCTCATATGCTCAGATATGGAGCAGTGTAACACCTACTCCAATGCTCTTACCCTCATGGTAGACAACCTCATGCATGTCATGGTACAATGAAGCAAGAAGAAGTGGACCCCATGCATACATCACAGTCCTCCTATGCCAATCCCCATCCTAGACTAAAACATCTACCCCGTCAATATGGGGAAATGATGCCAAAAATCAATGTCATAGCAAATAATCTAAAGATCTCCACCCACCTGCGGTATATATCAAGGTCTATATGTGAGCTCACCAGGATAATCTATCATCTATGTAGAAGGGAGAGACATGCGTCTCTTCCGGAATCTGTGTCATACATGACACACTCTTTGTGAATCAACAATCACAATATGTGCCACACATCCTCCAATGTAACAGTGGCCTCACCAATGGGAAAGTGAAACAAAGAGGTCTTGTTGTGCTACCTCTCTATCAGTGTAGTCATCATAGCAAGGTGGGTCCAGACCTCGAGTAAGAAAGCAATGAAGCCTAACCCCAACCTACCAAGTTGCTCCACATCCTTGTCATCAAAGTCTCTCATTGCTTCCAAAATGTCAAAACAATGCTCTCACGACATCAATGGTAGAGGATCCTCCTACACACATCGCACACAACGTCAATTTGCTAAAAATTCAAAAAAAATATCAAAATTTGGGACTTTGCATCCTAAAACATCAAACGCGTCGCTGAAATCTATAACATCACTCTTTCAAGGGTGCGTCATTGTATCCATTTCAAGGTTGTGTGCCAATTTGGCGACACGCGTCACTATGCTCAATAGTGAATCAACATTTACATGTGATTTTTTATTAAAAAATTGAGGTGTGTCACTAAAAGCTATGTGCGTCGTCCAACTCTTTTGAGGGACGTTGAACCTAAAAATTCTATGCATCGCTATTTTAACCTAGCGACCCCTTAATCAAATGTGTCACCCAACCAAAAAATGGTGGTGCACCACTAGACAAAAGGTGCGTCGCTATAAAATCAATAGCGATGCTTCCAAGACATAAATTGTGTCGCTATACAGCTACACGCCTAGAAACCTAATTTTAATGACCCCCTATTAATTACACCTAAAAGCAAAAATCAAGGCAAGTTTTGAGTCACATACCTGGGGTCCTACGTCTTAATGTTGGTACTCTTGAACTTATTGGATGAAAGGTGAAGAGGAAGTACACGGTGAGCCATTTCACCAAGGTATCAAAGCTCAAAAGGCAGCAAATCTCTCAAGTGTGAATGCACAAATGAATTGGAAGTGTCACCCTTCTCACCTATATGAGCCTTAAAATTAGGGTTTTTTCCCAAATTTAAGCCAAAAGTGAGGGTTTTGACCTTTTTTACCTATTTCCACCCTGTGCAACCTATTTCGTGTCATTTTTTATGTTTCTAAGGCCATTTTTGGCATTCGTAGCCTATTTTGGCACGTAAACCTATATTTTACCTTTGTCAAGAAATCAACCCAAATTTCAAAATTTCCACTCGATTTCTCAAGGGGGAAAGGAATCAACTTAATTCTTTTGATTGGGGCAATAGTGGGGCATCCAAAAATCAAAAAAAAATATATTTTTTGATTTGAGCAGCAACTTTAATCCAAAAAGTGTCAATCTTTGAACCAACGTAATAGGTACCTCGCTTCAAAGAGGGGGAAAATATAGACACTTAAAAATGTCCTAAATGATATCATGCACTCAAATTTGATATACTAACATCGTTTCCTCCTAAAATCCATCCTCTTTTTGCTTAATTAATTAAATTATCCTAGCTATTTAATTAACCGCATCATTTTCATCTATTAACCTGATTAATCTAATTAGGTTAATTCCTACCACTTTCATGCTAACATTTCGTCCTGTTAAATAAAAACATTTAATTTAACACCCTAGGTCCTCTTATTTAATTAAATAACCCTAAGTTATTTAATTAAATATCATATCACTTCCCCCTTTTTCATTAAATTAATTATTTAATGAATATCCTAATTCCCTAAATTTGCATAATTGAAACTTTATTCAATTATCAAATTACTAATTAAATCTAATCCTCCCACTTGCAAGGGAATATTCCTTCCCCTTTGCACATTAAATTTGGTTTTAATTAACTAAATATCTAATTTTCCTCACCCATGAGAATATTATCTTTCTTCGCTCATTTGAAAAAGGGAATATTCCTTTCTGTCAACAAAGCTTCTTGAGCAAGTTTTGAAAGTGTGTTTGTTTAGATGAATGTAAGCCCTTGATTAAATATCATCTTGTATTCTTAACCCTTGATGGGAATCCATGATCCATGCCTCCATCTTCCTTCCATTATGACCATTGATTGATCCTTTTGGTCTTGGCCATTAGTTTCATTTTTCCTATTCTATAAATAGAGCTTGCATCAATTGAATAGGGATCCATATTTTTAAATAGTAAAGTTATGTTGTTAAAATCACTCTCATCTTGCACTCATATTTCATGTTTTAAAAATAATTTTAGATTATTTTACTTGCATTGTTAGCTTAGAGCTTCCATTAATGGCTTCCATGGTAACTTAGTTGCATCCATTTAGCATATCTTAAAATTAAGGTTTTAGTCTTACGAATCTTGCATACATTTAGAATAGATTGCATACACTTACATTGATTATCATAAGAATTTATCATGTTAAAATAGCTTTCATCATGTTTTACAATAAATCTTTCATCAGTTTCGTTGATTCTCTTCAATAGAATTGATCCAAACAAGCTCATTATCCACGGTATTGGGAAAGGGTCGTCATTCCACATCAATGCGACACCACTCCCCCAATAGGATAAGTTTCAATGGATTAGAAAAAATGTTTATGAACCTTTTGTATTTTAATATGTTAGTTTTAATGGCTTCTTAGCTTAGTTTGCATTGAATGATCTTATTAGACTGATGCATAGTGTCTTAATTATACTTTGAATCCTCATGGATCAAGTGTAGTTAGCCTATACTATGTTCGTCGATCACACTAACAAAATAAGTTAAAGATAAAAACCTTAACATAATCAAAATGTGAAAAAGAAAAATATGGTTAGATAGCTAAGAGAGAGCTTAACGTCATCATAGATCTTTTATAAATTTGCATTGAAACACACACAAACTTGATGGAGAGCACAACCAAAAATATGTGAAATTTTGTTACCCTTTCAAAAAAATGCATCTTTGGCATGAAATGGTCATCCAACCCTTTGGGTTGGATTCACAAGGAAAATTCAACCCAAAGGGTTGGTATTTTCCAATGCAATCCATTTGGTGAGCTCCAAATTTGGCACTCACCAAATGTGAATGATGAATTTTTAGAATACATTTTATTTCTCTTTATTTTATTTTTTTCTTTGTCTTTCACTTTCTATGTCAAGGAAACTATATACATGAAATAAACATTTAAATTATAAGAAAGTAAATGTCCTTGTGGTATAAGTTTACATTTACATATGGACATTTACTTTCTTATACTGTAAGTTATATTTCATGTATATAGGTTCAATATGTTTGAGAGTGGTTTTGGATCTCTTGGAGTTATAATGCATATTTTAGTTTTTGGAAGATCTTATAATTTTTTAGAAAGTCAAATTTTAGTAATCAGCATATCAAATTTCAGTAATCAAGAGGTCAAATTTTAGTAATCAGCAAGTTGTACCATCTCTCTCTCTATCTATCTATATGTATGCATTGTTTATCTCTTATGCTCTAGACCTCTCTCTCTCACTATCTCTATCCATTTATGTGACTCTCTCTTTCTCTCTCTCTCTCATTGTTTATCTCTTATGCTCTAGACCTCTCTCTCACTATCTCTATCCCTTTATCTGACTCTCTCTCCCTTGAGATTAAGAACTACCTCTCTACTTGTCCATCCTCTCTCTCTCTCACCTCTCTCTCCCTCCCTCCCTCCTTCCCTCTTTAATTTTCTATATCTCCTCCCCTCTCTCTCTCTCCTTCCCTCTTTGCTCTCTATCTCACCTCTCTCTTCCTCCCTCCCTCCTTACATCTCTAATTTTCTCTATCTCCCCCTTCTCTCTCTATCTTCCTTCTACCCATCTTCTCTCTATAATTCTCTCTATCTAACATATCAATCTATACCTCTTTCTCTCAACCTCCCTCCCTCCTTCCCTCTCTTAATCTCTACACCTCTCTCCCAATATCTTCACCCTCTCTCTCTCACCTCTCCCTCCCTCACCTCTCTCTCTCCCACCCTCCCTCCTCTCTCTCTATCTCTCACTCTCAGCTCTCTCTCCCTCCCTTTTTACCTCCCCCTCCCTCTCTCCTTCCCTATCTACTTCACTCTCCCTCTCCCTCCATCCCTACCTCTCCCTCCATCTCTCCTTCCCTCTTTACTTCTCTCTATCTTCCCACCTCTCTCTCTCTCTTGTTCTCTCCTTGCCTCTCTACTTCTCTCTATCTCACCACTCTCTCTCTACTTCTATCTATCTCACACATACCTCTTTACCTCTCACTCCCTCTGACGTGCATCAAGATGTGATACAAAATCAGGACGAGGGTGGGGATATTGAAAGAGAGAGGGAAGAAGGGTGGAAGAGGTGGAGATGGAAAAAGAGAGATAGAGAGAAGTAGATATGGAAGGAGAGAGAGAGGGGGGGAGGAGGGAGGGAGAGAGTGATGAGATAGAAAAAAGTAGAGAGGGAGGGGAGAGAAGGAGGGAGGGAGAAGTAGGGAGGGAGAGTGAGGTGATATAGATAGAAGTAGAGAGAAGGGGAGAGAGAGAGAGAGAGAGAGAGAGAGAGAGAGAAGGTGGGTGGGAGGAAGGACGAGAGAGAGAGAGGAGGGAGAGAGGGAGAGGTAGGGAAAGAGATTGAGAGGATGGACATGTAGAGAGGTAGTTCTTGAGCTCAATTGAGAGAGTTAGATAAAGGGATGGAGACAGTGAGAGAGGTCTAGAGCATAAGAGATAAATAATGAGAGAGAAAGAGAGAGATGATATAACTTGCTTATTACTAAATTTTGACCTCCTAATTACTAAAATTTGACATGTTGATTATTGAAATTTGACTATCTAAAAAATTACAAGATCTTCCAAAAACTATAATGTGCATTATAACTCTAAGAGATCTTAAACGACTCTCAAACATCCTCAAACTATATACATGAAAATTATAAGAAAGTAAATGTCCATATGTAAATTTTTATTTCGTGTATATAGTTTCATTGACAGAGAAAGAGAAATAAGACGCATTCTAAAAATTCATCATTCACATTTGGTGAGTGTCAAATTTGGCACTCGCCATATTTGGTGCTTGCCAAACAGGCTTGGTATGACCAATCCTTAGGATCAATCACCATTGCTCAAAAAATAAAAATCTATGCAAGAAATATTCCTCTAAATGGGTTTTTCATCATCATTAGAAAGTATTAGGTACAATGGCATCAATTTTCTTAGGTCAACACAAGTTGACATCATCCTTTGTCATCGATGAGGAATTTAGGATAGGGTTTAATTTTCAATCACATTGGTGAGTAGGCATTGCAAGTAATAGTTTTGCATGTAATCTCAAGCCCCTAGTTCCCTATTAACAAAGTCATTGATCTTATCCAAGCCAAGGGGTTTGTGTCTTACAAATAGCACAATAGTTTCCATAGCTATTGGTGAATTTCATTTGAAATTCATTGCACTTAGCTAATGTATCAATGCCATCCTATGGTTTCATGAATGGTTTCAAGGCCCCTTTTTAGCTATAAAGAGATATTTTATTCTTGAAACCATAACTTAAGAATATAATATCATTTTTCATAAATAAATAGGCACTCAAAAACTTGTTCTAGTCACTACACGACCACCTACTTAATTTTTTTCTATTTTTTCCCCAAGTACATGTTATTTCAATTTTAATTCTTTTTTGTTGATAAATATTTGGAAAAATATGAGACCATATTTTATATTGCAGAGGTTCCAATTTCATATATTTTGATATATATATATTGAGTCTATAATTATAAAATTATGGGTTTTCTAATTCATAACTTTATAATCACCTTGAATAAGGGAAACTATAATTTTTGGCAAGACAACATCATGAAGCATCTTGAGTGACTTCATATCTTGCCCTATCTCTATGGTATTGTCCCTAAACCAAGTAAATTTGATCAAAATTAAGCATGGCATTTAAGGAATGGTTATGCCCTTGGATTGATTGATAGTATTATTGATTTTGACACTATGTGTTTCATCTCATGTATTGAGTACTAACCCACTTTCAAATAGAATTTGGAAGATCTTTGGAGACCCACATATCTCTTCATTCTTAGATAATCATATTATGGACATTATTCCAGCCTTTGATAATTAAGATAATTTAATGATACAAAAGAGAAACTTAATTATTTGGCAGGTCTTGATATTTCTTATGACATTGAAGTTTCTCTTGATGCTCTCTATCCTCCTACAAAGATCATATTTTATTTGAATTCTATAACTCTTAATCTAGATTCAAAGGCTTGTATCTTCTTTTTCTTCATGTCACTATCATAAGTTAAGGATTCTTGCATTCCAGCATTTATAACTTCATTCATCTCTAAATTTCCTTATTCAAACATCTTATGTTGACACATCATTATGGGATAGCTAGTATAATTGGTTAATAAACATTGAAATTGTATCTGCATATCTTGTTACTCTAATTTGCAATGGTTTCATCATAGTTTTTAAATTTAAAATATTGGGATGAATACTTTTAACAAATATTCTAAGTTTTTTTTGTGAGTCTTATCTTACAAATTTTACATGGTCGAGGATATTCATTTCCTCTTAGATTATAGTCCTATTGCATTTGTTAGCACACTTAGTCTTGGATCTTATTTTTCATTAATTTGTATATGATCACAATTTTTCACCTTCTTCATTTATTGGGTATATTCCTAATTTGATCTAATGACATAAATTTATATAAACGTGACAACACCTAAGAAAATTTCAAAGAAAACGTCATCAAATATCTTGAATCTATCCTTGGTTTTTTTCTTCCCAAGGAGATAAATGTTGTTTGATAATTTTAAATCTTTATTATCATTATTTCCCAAGAATCTACCATCACTAAAATAAATTATAAATTATGGGAGGCTATATATATGATCTCTCTTTCTATCTTGTATGAAAAACATGGATTGTATATTGGTGATAAAAATAGTTCATGGAGAAGTTGTTTTCTCCTTTCCTTCTTTAACTAATACAAATTTGTTTGCATCTTATCTCTTTTGAAGAAATATTTTTCTTACATGTTTTTCTCCTTCACTTTGCATTTACTTTGTTTATAAGATATTTTTTTGTACATGGATACCTAGCATGGCCTTATTGTCTAGACCCATTCATACATTCTTATTTTTTTGTATTATTTCATACTTCATAAATTACATTTGTGAATTCTTAGTCTAGACCTGCTCCAACATGATCAAACAATCAAACATTAGTCAATAAACAAGTCTATAACAGACATTCCCCATGAAATTCATTCAAACACAATTAACAAGAAACAAAGCAAAGTTAATCAAATGAAAGCTAATAAATCTTATTAAAAATACACAAACTAGCATCCCATGGGGGAATTTGGTGCTTCTTTGATGTGGAAAGAATCCCTTTCCCGAATCCTTGATGAACTTGATGATTATTGTGTGCTCCTTGATGAAAATTGTCAATAGCCTAGCTAAGATTGATGAAAACTATGAGAACTTGGATGAAAATGTAGATGAACTTGCTCAAATCTGTAGATAGTAACCTTGCATAATAGAGAAGTCCTCTATTTATAGGAAACAAGGATGGAGAAATGAGAAATAGGAAGAATGTGGGATTAAACTTGAACCAATGACATTGTGCCACTTATCAATATGCTATTGAAGAGAGGTGGAGCACATTTTGAACAATGTGCATGTTTAATGCATAGAGGTGGAATTTGAAATTCAAAAGATGGCTTGTGGAGGAAGAGTTGTAAGATGAGTTAATGCCAAGTTGGCTCAAGAAAAAGGACATGTAAGAGGCTTAAATGCCATGTTGGAGGACAAATTCCTTTGAGAGGGAGATTTCAAATTGGTAGAATATTCCAAAGATATGCCATTTTTTAATGGAAAAAGAGGAATTAATAAATCAAATAAATTGATTTACATGTGCAAGTTGCAAAAGCTAGAGGATTTGAGGATTAGTGTTAGGAGATAATTAGGATTTAATTAATTTAGATGGAATTAGTTGATATGACATTTGATTTAGATTTTTAGATTTATTTAAATCAAATGAGAGGATATTTGGGAGGTTAATGATTTAATTAAATAAATTTGATTTATTCAATTAAATGAAGAGCGTTAGATTTAATTAAATGAAGTTGATTTATTCAATTAAAAGAGATGACTTTAGGATTTAATTAAATAAATGATTTATTTAATCAAAGAGGAACATTAGGATAAGATGATTTATGATTTAATCAAATAAAGTTGATTTATTTAATTAAAAGAGGAATTATGATTTAATCAAATAAATTTGATTTATTTAATTAAAAGAGGAATCATGATTTAATCAAATAAAGTTGATTTATTTAATTAAAAGAGGAATCATGATTTAATCAAATAAAGTTGATCTATTTAATTAAAAGAGCAATCTTGATGAATTAAATAAATAAGGATTATTCAATTAATTGGTTAGTAAAGAAGTGATTTAAGGAAGAATTGGTGTGAATGAATCAGAATCTAGTGCACAATATCAATTAGGATAATTTGAACATCTACATTTTGCCCCTCTTTGAAGCAATGTACCTGCTGCATTGGTTCAAAGAATAACCTTGCCGAGATCAAAATTTTAAAAAAAATTGATTTTTCCAGATGCCCCACTTCTGCTCCAACAAGAAGAATTACACTGATATACTGCCCCCTCAAGAGATCAGACAAAAATTAGGATTTTTGGGTGATCTCTCAAAAAAAAGAGGACAAGTTGCCCGACGGGTCCAGAAAGGCTCTAGGATGCTAAAAATACGCCAAAACGCAAAAAAAAAGATATGAAATGAGCCTCAGTTGGGAAAAAATGGTGTCAAGGGCGAAAAACCCTAGTTTGACTGCTAAAAAGGGGCAAAAACCCCTAATTTTCATGCTTAAATAGCCTTAGAGGGGTCACTTTCCATTCATTTTTGCATTCACACCTTGAGATTTCTAGCTTTTTGAACTTTGACCCTCATGTAGAATGGCACAAAGAGTGCTTCCCCGACACATTTTCAAGCGAGTTCGAATGTACCAGAAACCCCCAGGCATAGGACCAATGGTATGTGATCCTAACCCAACCTTGTCATTCAATTTTTAAGTGCATTTATTACATTTTGAAAGGTTAAAGTGTCTAGCATCACTATATAGCAATGCTAAAAGTGCAAAATCGGTGATGCTAGGGCTCATATAGTGTCACTGATGTGAATTGCGATGTTGCATTGTAATTTAGCTTTTGGGTTGCAAACTCCAAATGGTGACGCCGCAGTCTAGTTTAGGATTAGGGTTTCTAGGTCAAAGGGGCCCGCGATTGCAAATAGTGATGCCACGGCTCAGTTTGCATTTTCAAAGGGTCTAGTGTCACTGTTTGGAGTTTCCAAAGTGTGACGCCATTGCAAATAGCGATTCATTAATTGTTCTTGTGTCAAAAACTTCAAACAAGGTCAGATTTTTTACAAATTTTGATGTTGTGGCTTCGTGAGTACATGAGATTAGAGAGTTTGTGTTGTCACGCGAGCATCAACCCTCGGTGTTGAGCAAATTGAGTAGTTTGCATGAGTCATGATAGGAGCACTTGGGGGAGATCAGCCTCTAGTACATCGCTTATATGCCCATTGTTCGAACCCATCTAGCAATGATGATTGCGCTTGTTAAGAGGTGGCATAGAAAGACCTTGTCCTTTCACCTTCCCACTAGCAAGGCGACTATTACATTGGAGAACGTCTTGCACATCTTGCGGTTGTCGATTCACGGCGATTGAGTTATCTATGACACAAATGTCGGTGGTGACGCATGCTTTGAGATCATGGAGGTTGAGGAGCTCACACTTTTTGAGGGCTAGATCAATTTGGAGTATTACAGAGGTCAAGTACCAACTTTTTAGCTAATTGTTGTTGCGATTATATGTGGACTAGTAGCTCTGGACTGACGGGGCAGATACTTCAACCTGCGATGGGGCCTAGCCTAGGATAGGATGTTTTTCCATAGGACATAATATGTGTGGGGGCCAGTGATGTTAGCCTCATTATACCACAATCTTCATGAATTTTCCTACTGCAATAGCCGAGCCATTGGTATCGATGTTACATTATTGCATATCTCGGCTTGGGAGCAAATTTTTGTGCTTCGATTGATGGTTATTGTGGTCAATGTAGAGCCCAATGATCCGGTAGTTTGGAGGTACAGGGGCGGCATCACTTTGAGGCACATAGGACGACTAGGTCTAGCTCACTAGCACAGAGTTATTGATGAGATGACAATTTTCACCTAGAGACCATGGTTATAGATGCCTGCCTGGTATGATGATGTCCAGTATGATGACCTACTAGACTGAGTAGTTTGGTAGTTTGGAGATGTTCACAATCGACCCGATGATCAGTATGTGGCCATCTTTTTTTGGACATCCAAAGAGACCACATGGGGACGGATGATTCCAACATTCAACACAGTTGATAGCTTTCGCCAGTTGGTGGCTAGGCCATGGGCCTATGATCAGGGGCAGGTAGATCCAGGCACTACAAGTGCATATGATGATTGGTTTAGACCCCCACTACATTTGACAATTCCAAGGTTATCGATTCCACAAAGGAGACCCTAAGGCAAGATGACAAGGAGAGGACAACTAGAGCAGTAGCCTAATCAATAGAGGAACCAGAGAGATCAGAGGGAGTAGCAGAGAGACGGCCAGCCACTGCAACCAGACCCACGGGATGCCCAAATTCAGTAGTTACAAGGTTAGATCCAAGGGTTATAGGCACAACTACATATAGTTACAATAAAGAGGGACTAGGATAGGCAGCAGGTCTAGGATGTCACCACAAAGAGAGATCACAAGCGCCAGTAGAGGCAGATGATAGAGCTATAGCTGGCCCAAGAGGTCAGCCGGAAGCAGCAACTAGAGAGCATGGCTACCTCATCCCAAGGGAGGACAGTACCTGTACAGATGTACCACGATGTTGTGAGAGAGGCCAAGTATTACAGGTTTCACTATCAGCAGGTTGTACCTTTGGTTGCTTGAGTACCAGATTATTCCCAACAAGCAGGGTTGAGACAGGCAGAGGACCAACCAAAGAGGTAGGCAAGCGAGGGGAGTAGCCACAAGGCTAGCTACCACATAGTTTTTTGATCATAGAATTTGATTCTTTTTGGGACTCACAGGCTCCATTTTTTATAGCCCTATGGGCATTGTACATTGATTGATATACATACATATGATTCTGATTTGTACCATGGCAATGATATTTTTTTGATATATATATGATATGATCAATTTATGATGCGATGTGTCTATTCTATTTATGCTTTATGTATGGATGCACTTGATGTTCTTTATGTGATGTGTGATGTATGATATGATGTGATGTATGATGATGTAGATGTTTATGGATGATATGCATGCTTTTCCTTTCTATATTATTTCTATGCAATTTTATGATTATGATGTGTGGAGTATGAATGTATGGATGCAAATTTTTATGATATGCAAATGATTTTTAATATTCTTAGACTAACAAATCTATGTTAATGCAAAATGGATGATGTGATGCATTATGATTATGAGATGTATGACATGCTCCTTTTCTTTTTTTTCAGTATATTTTTCATGTATGATATGATGATGCCTATATGATTACGCAATGGATGCAAATGTATTATTTTTGAGATGCTTTGAATAACCAATCTATATTATGATGGAAATGATGGAAATGCAATGTAGGTGAGATGATCAGAATTTCCTATTATGATATGATATGAATGATATACAATAGGCTAATGATTTGTGGATGCAGGATGGATATATTGGTGATGTTTTGATAAACTGTCATGGAACCATGTTAGCACGGAGAGAAGAAGACAAGAGGATCCAACAAGTCCATGATCTACAAGACTTTATTGTGAATGATGATGATGTATTGCTTATCAGGAATTGGGATTTTAAAAGGGGTTACTCACCTTATGTTTGATAACACACATAGATACGATGCATCAAGGTATAAAGAACTAGGATGGCGTTGTACCTAGTGTGATGGACTTTGACTCAACAATCAGATGGGAGTATCCTTGTTCACACTTGGCATATGAAACCTTATTTAAAATGCAGTTTAGGTATTTCAAATATCTTTGAACAAAACATAGAAAAGCAAGCCTGCATATGTGGTCAACAAGACACCTAAAACACCCTCCCTACAGACTAAATAAAGTAGGCATGACCAAGGTTATATTGCAAGAGTATTCAACAAGCACAACAATTAAAATATAATGATTGTTTCCCCATTCCTTTCTCTCTAAATCCCTTTGTTTGGATATCATCGAGAGGTCATTGAAATGAGTGTAATAAGATAAGTCAAGACAAAGATCAGGTAAAAAAGCCAGTTAATGTTCTTCATACCTCTAGCTAAGACTAAACTATGGTGATGCCTGATGTTGATTTCCATTGTAGGAAGGATGCATCCTAGGACATGATGTTATCAAATTATTTGGGATTGACTAGAAGATGGGTTATTAATATCAGGAGTTGACCAACTTGTTTACCTACTAACCTAGACTTGAGACCTTGACGTTTCAATTTTCACTTTTAAACTGCTTGACTTGTTTCAGATTGTTTCACCAAAGGTTGGGAAATGGTGTTCATTTCTTATGAGTGGATGTTTATTTTGGGTGATCGTGAGACGGGGTGGATGGATTTTTTCAAATATTTGGATGTTTTTGATGTTTTGAGGTTGTTTTAAGTATTTTCAAGATGTTTTACAAATGTTTTGATTTTCAAATTTTTCAATGTTTTTGGTGTTTTATGAGATTTTGACCAAGAACCTAACCTAAAGACCTATACTAGGGGCCTCAGGCGATGATCAAAGATTATCCTTGCCTATGTTATACATGCAGAGACCACATAATTCAACTAACACAAACTTGTTTATTGATGAAATATGAACAAATAGATTGTCAGTTTATTATGATGGACTCCTAAAGGACTGACCTAGGTGTCTCAGGGGATGACCAAAGATCAACCTTGCCTACGTTTAGAGCTCAGAGACCTATAGTTCAACAAGATGACTCTGTTTTTGAATTTTTCTGACTTTTTGACCTTTTTTTGGTATTTTGATATGTTTTGGATATTTTTGGGTTTTTTAATTTTATGAATGTTTTTGGATTTTTTGATTTTAAGGAAGATTTCAAGAATATACATGAATCTAATCCAATGTAGATATAAGAACATTCCCCCAACGTGATGTCATAGACTACTTCAATATAGGTAGGACAAACTAACCTTAGGAATGGGCCGAGTAGTACTAGGAGGGATCATGATACAAACACAAGATCAAGCTATGATATAGACACATATGGGTGATGGATGGAGATATGGAAGTGTGATGGATGGATGACACAGAACAAGCTGAAGAGATCATGGTGGATGGAAAGTGCTTATTTACACAAGGCACCTGTTTGCCAAGTTTTCATCAAGATACTTGCCCAAAGCGCCACTGAAGTGGTTTTCACTAGAGGATTTTTTTTTTCTTTACTGTTTTCAATCCTTTTTTAGAATTTTATTTATTTATTTATTTATTTTTTGATTTTTAGATTTGCACCTTGGAAATTTTAGGCATAAAATTTTTTGAGATGGGATTTATTGATGGTCTCCTGCAGAGGCTCGCCTTCAGGCATAGATGGTTGATATGCTCCTGATTTATAGCTCGTCATGATAATGAAGGGTCCCAACCAATTGGGTTCAAACTTTCTCTTGCTATCTGGATTTGGTACATTTTTCTAATTCTCCTTCAATACGAGCTCTCTGACTTGAAAGGTATGACTCATGATCTTCTTATTGTAGCTCCTCTTGAGATGGTTCTGATAGACTTGCAGATGGTTCAAGGCATCCATTCGTTGTTCATCCAATAGCTCTAGCTTATTCAACTGTGATACCTGATATTCTTCATCTGTAATGAGGTTTTGCAATGATATCATTAAGGATGGGAGCTCAATCTCAATGGGAAGGATGGATTTTGATTCGTAGACCAGGGAGAAAGTGGTTGCACCTATCGGCATGTGGATACTCATTTGGTAGGCCCATAAGGTGAGATTCAACTGTAGGTGCTAGTCATGACCAGCTTCATTGACTGTTTTCTTTAGGATTTTCAAGATGGTTTTATTGGTAGCCTCAGTTTGGCCATTCCCTTGGGGGTAGTATGGAGTAGAAAAGCGATGTTGGATTTTGAAATTTTGGCATAGGTACCGAACATCCTAATTTTTGAAAGGTGTCTCGTTATCTAAGATAATAGCTTGAGGGACATCGTAGTGGAAAATTAGGTAGTTTAGGATGAACTTGGAAATATGCTTTCTTGTAATATAGTTCATGGGGATGGCCTCTACCCACTTCATGAAGTACTCCTTGGTGGTGATGATGAACTTATGTCCATTAGATGAGGTGGGTGTGATTTTTTCGATGAGATCGAGCCCGCATTATGAAAAGGGCCAAGGTGTAATGATTGGGTGGAGCTCCTGAGTTGGTACATGGATGAGGTCCCCATGTTGTTTAAACTGCAAATATCTTCAGACATAGTCGTGAGCTTATTTCTCCATTGTAGGCCAATAGTACCTAGTCCTCAGCAGTTTCTTAGCCAAGGTCATACCACTCGAATGTGACCCACAAATTCCATTGTGTACCTTGGTTAAAGTAGTCAAAGCTTCCTCAGCATTAAGGCATCGTAAAAGGGTTCCTTCGATACTTCTACGGTATAGGGTGTCTCCTAAGATAACAAAGTGGGATGACTTCTTGACAAATGTTCTTTTAAGGTTTGGGGTGATATCAGTAGGGAGGACTCCTATTCTCAAGTAGGTGTATATATCATGATACCAAGGGTCATCAGAACCAACAATTTCACACATGAATTCAGACTCTGGTACCTCAAATGCTGGTACAAGAAGCTTCTCTACAAGGAATTCTTGCTTAGGGACGTTGCGTGGGATATCTAGTAGCGATCCAAATGTTGCCATAGCATTCATTGCTCTATTATTTTCTCTTGGTATTTGCTCAAACATGATGTTAATGAAGAATTCTTTGAGGCTTTCCACTATTTTTTGTATGGGGTCAATTTGTCATCCTTCATTTGGTAGTCATCATTGACCTGGTTGATGATAAGTTGTGAGTCTATGTAGACTTTAAGTGCCATGATCTACCATTGTACTGCTATTCTGAGCCCTATGACAAGAGCCTCATATTCTGCAATCTTGTTTGTGCAAGGAAAATACAGCTTATATGACTTGGGTATGCAATCTCCTTGTGGTGTAATGAAGAAGATTCCAACTCCTGACCCATGTTGTGTGTAGGATCCATCAAAATACATTTTCCAGTGATCTGCTACACTTACATTAAAGATGGACTCATCAAGGAATTTTGATACAAGTGGGTTTTCTGAATACATCGATGCTTCTACCAGCTAATCTATAATTACTTGTCCTTTAATGGCCTTTCGCTCTACATACTCAATGTCATGTTTTGTCAAGATCATAACCCATTTAGTTGTTCGCCCTGTGAGCATTGCTTTAGAAAGTAGATACTTGAGGGGATCTATCTTGGCAATGAGTTTTATTTGGTGTGCTAGCATATAGTGTCTGATTTTTTGTGCGGAAAACATGACTACTAAGCAAGCTTTCTTAATGGATGTATAATTCAGCTCATGTCCTACCATGGTCTTACTGATGTAGTAAGTAGCTCTCTCTTTCCCATTTTCATCATGTTTTACTAAGAGAGAACCAAGGGCTATTGTTGTTGTTGATATATACAGGATCAAGGGCTTGTCTAGAATTGGTGGCATAAGAACTGGTGGTGTGAGCAAGTACTCCTTGATCTTGGTAAACACTTGATCACATTTCTCATCCCATTTGTATGCTACCGCCTTGTGGAGTAGACGATATAATGGGATAGCCTTATCTGCTAACTGTGCTATAAACGAGCGGATGGACTGGAGCCTTCCATGAAAACCCCTCAACTGCTTCAAGGTTCTTGGTGCCTCCATCTCTAGAATCTCTTTAACTTTGGCAGGGTCTATCTCAATTCCTCTCATAGATACAATGTACCCTAGTAACTTGCCTGATTGTACACTGAAGACACACTTTTTTGTATTTAGTCTAGCCTTGTACTCTTCTAGCCTGTCAAATATGGAGCTTAGAGCTAGTATGTGATCTCTACGCTTGTTTGATTTAGCCAATATTTCATCCACATAGTCTTCCACAGTTTTGTGAATCATGTCATGGAATATTAGTGTCATGGATCTTTGATAGGTAGCTCCTACATTTTTCAACCCAAATGGTGTCATTTTCTAGCATTAGGTCCCCCATGGATAGGTGAAAGTTGTTTTGTGTTGATCTTCTTTGGCTATAATGATCTGATTGTACCCTAAGAATTCATCCATTAGTGATAGCATTTCATGTCTCTTTGTCATATCCACAATCATATCTATGTTTGGGAGAGGTAAATCATCCTTGGGACATGCTTTGTTCAAATCTCTGAAGTCAGTGCAGATGTGGATGCCCCCAGTGGGCTTTGAAATAGGTACAAGATTTGAAGCCCACTTTGGACAATCAATTGGTCATATGAAACCGGCATCGAGGAGCTTCTATAATTCCATCTTGACCAATAATGCTATTTGTAGATGCATCTTTCTTAGTTTTTTTCTTACTGGTTTTGCTTCTGGATAAATAGCTAGATGGTGAACCACAACTTCTGGATCAAGACCAGGCATGTTGGCATAGGTCCATGCAAAATTTATCTTTCTTTCCCTTAGGAATGCAGCTAAGCTTTCATGTTCTTCTGTCAAAATTGATTCTGCATAGAAGGTAATATGTGGTGTTTCTTTCGTTCCCAGGTTGACCAGATTGCACTTTTCTACTAAAACTACTAACTTCTCCTAATGAATAGCACTAAGGGGAAGATTGAATCCCTCATCCTCCGGTGCCTCAGAGAGGTTTTCACCATTGGATGTGTCCTTTTTTTTTACTATTTTTGGGTCTGAGAGTGCCACAATGTGGTTTTCACTCAAAGACCTAGATATTATTCTTAAATTTTCACTTTTGCAACTGAAGGATTCAATCATTTCCCAATAATAGGCATGTGTGTCAAGCTCAATGTCGAATCCAACTTTGTGATCTCCATATGGTATCGTATCCTGTAATCCCATGTACTCTAAGAGAGCCTCATCATTTTTGAACGTGTCTAACATCGGTGGTCCTCGTTGGTTGTAATCAATGAGTTGGGGATAGACTAATTTTAGCTCATGGGTTTGGTTGCTTGAAAAAGATAGGGTACTAATCATGAGAACGGAGGAATCCTCGAATAGCATGGGAAAGTCAGTGAGGGGGTCCTCAAAAGGGTAAGTAATTGATACTAGAACTAAGGGGGAAGCTTTGACTTTTCTAACTAGGGCACCTTTTCCAAGTATGGTTAACTTCAGAGGAGTACATCCAAGGCCAATATTCCTTATATGCTTCTCATGAATGATAGGTTCTAGAAGACCATTTTCATTTTTCCTGAGTTTCTTATTTTTATTGTAACCCCATCCTTGCATTATCTACAGTCCTTTGCTATTATCATCCATGGGAAGATCAGGCATGGTCCTTTCATCTTGGTACAATAGACTTAATATGTCCTTTTCTCCCACCACTTCCTGAGTTAGGTCCCCCCAACATTTGAATCTGGAGGGGTCTGCTTTGAGAGTTTGGTTTGATGTGTCAATCAGTTGGGGCTTCCCATGAGACCTAGGAGATTGAGGTAACTATCCTATTACAAAGGAAATTTTCTTCATTTTTTAATCCCCACACCCATTTTCTTGGATAATGACTTTGATATCAGAGATATCAGGAATGGTGGGTGTCTTTGTCTCAAAAGTGGAGGCTAAGGTAGATAGGTTTACATATGGAGTCGTAGGACCTTCATCATTCTTTGGAACTTGGGGGATTTTATAGTACTTTGTTTCCAGGTTTTTGCAATAATAAAATGGCTTAGGATCACCATGGATTGTGACCTCTTGATTTTGATAGGGAAACTTGACACATTTATGAAAGTTAGAGGCAACAGCTTGCATCCCATGGATCCATGGGCACCCCAGGAGGATATTATAAGGTAATTCTAGATCAAGGACTTGGCATGTATTTTTCATGATGGTTGTCCCTACTTGAATAGGGAGTTGAATAGTACCTTGAGACACTCTTTCTTGATCATCATATTCCCTAATTGTAATACGTTTACCTTTTTCAATGACGTCCTCAGAGAACCTCAAATTCTTTATCAGCTTGAGAGTACAGATATTCATACCTGCACCCCCATCCACCAAAACTCTTTTAACTTTATTCTTATGGACTAGGACTTCAATATGGAGTGTGTGGTTATGGGATGGTTGTGTTGGGAAGTCCTGATCAGAAAATATTAGGAGATGTGGTGTGGTGATGTGTTTGACCATAGCTTGGAACTAGTCTACATCAAGATATGTGGGGACAATGAATGAAGCCAATGCTTCCTCTAGGATCTTCCTATGTGCGGGTGAGATCTTCAATAACTCCATGATGGAGATCTAAGCGGGGGTTCTTTTCAACTAGTCCAAGACATTATAACCATTGGGAATGGATTTTGGATTAGAGGTTGGTGCCTTGGGTGGTTGTGATGGTCTAGGAATGGTAACTCTTCCACTACATGTGGTGACTCCACAGTTGACTCTAGCTCCCTTGACATTGACAACAATGACCCATTCATCGAAGGATGTAACATGGTCGTAAACATGGTTTACATTGTTATATTTTTCCTTTCCATGGTTGTTCCCTTTATTGTGATTTGGCATCAGATTCATGTATATCTTTAAGTCTTGGTTTCCTACAAGTTGTTCAATTTTTATGGTTCTATCATCGATAAGGTCTTGGATTAAATTTTTCAGTCTCATGCAACTAGTGATCATGTGTCCCTTGATTTTATGAAAATCGCAAAGGTGATTTTTGTTATGCCATGGTGGTTTCACTTGGGGCTTCTGATAAAAGTCATAAATAGGGATTTTAATGAGATTCTCTTGTACCAATTTTTTCATGACAGATTTGATTGATTCCCCAAGGGGTGTGTATTTTCATTTGGGGGGATACTTGTTTCATGGGGGTGGTCCCCCTTGATTATTTTGATTTTTGATTGCTTGATTATTGTGTGGTTGGGATACCACATTGGCTTGTGTTTTTTTTTGGTTATTGGTTTGTAGTTGTTGATATGACTGTGTGTTTTTCCTTGGGGCATTGATGACCACTTTGGCATCAATGACACCATCATTGGTGACATTCTTATTATTTCCCCATGTGCAAGGTTTTTCGTTGTAACTGGTTGATGGGTGGTTGTCTTGATAAGTAGGTGTCCCTACTTGTGTAATAAGGGCTCTTTCGATATTGAGTGCCTTAGGGATCAGTTCTAGTCGTGTGTGGTGATGCATTGCATTTTTAGATGGAAGGACAAGGTTCCTTCAAGATTAGTAATGATGGTGCAAATTTTTTGTTCTTCTGGCATGGTTTACTAGCTCTTGTTGGCCTTGGATTGCCATCATTGTAAGAATAATGTGAATGCTTCCCCCTTAGCTTGTTTGAGAGAGATAGTTCTTCTAGACTTACATCCATGCCAATGTTGAATGTGTAGTTCTATATGAATGCATCCACAATTTCTTGGAACTTTTTGATTCTGAGAGGAAGGGGAGAGAACCATTCCATTGCTAGGCCAGCCAAACTCCAAGGGAATAGTCACATTAGATAAGTTTTTTCATATGCAACTTCCATACAGTGTAAATGGAATAATATGATCTTCAGGATTACCTGCCCCTCAATATTTATCAAATTTAGGGATTCCAAATCCTTTTGGGAATGGAACCATCGCAATGCTTCAGTCAAATGGATAAGGGAAAAAATTGCTTGGTCTTTTCATTGTCTTCCCTGACTGGAGGTCTAGCATTTGTTGTGAGAGCAATTTGATTTGTGCAAACACATCATTTTTCGGATCAGGTGGTGGGATGAATGTGTTTTGGGGTGGTTTGATCATTTGAGTGACAGGTGGGGTGTTTTGCATGTTTGTGTGAGGTGGTTGCAAACTTTTTTGTGTGATCAAGGCTTGTTGGTATGCCTAAAATTGTTGGTGTGCCAACAATGTTTGTTGTTGGTCTTGTTGCTATTGTGCCAACAAGGCTTGTTGTTGGTCTTGATGTTGTTGTGCCAATAATGCTTGTTTTTGGGCTAATAGTTGAGTTGCTTCTTGTTGCACTTGGTACTATTGCAAAGCTTGTTGATATGCTTGTTGCTAAGCTTCTTGGTATTATTCTTGTGATTGTGCTTTCTAGACTTGATATTGGGCTTGTGCCTGAGCTTGAGCTTGTTAGGCGGCTTGCGTAGCCTGGGTAGCCTATGCAGCTTGTGTAGCTTGTGATTCTTGTGTAGCTTGTGTTGCTTGGGTGGCATGTTGTTGCAATAAATATTGGGCTTGGGTGGCCTGTTGTGCTTGTTGCGCAGCCTGTTGTGTTTATTCCTGTTGGGCGGCTAACTGTGCAACTTGTGTAGCTTGTTGATTTTGAAATTGTTGAAGTGCCTTTTGGTATGCTTGTTGGGTTGCTTGCAATGTGATGCTATATTGGTTTTCCATGTTTGGTTTTGGTGGTGGAGGTGGAGGATTTGGAATGGTATGATATGTTGTGATGAGGGTTTTTTGAGGTGGTTTTTGAGGTGTTATTAGATTGACGATAGGGGGTTGTGTGGTAGATGGTGTAGTGGATATGTTAGGTCCTTGGGAAACCACATTTATAGATGGTACAATGATTGATTGTGTCATTTGGATTGGTGCCACCTAGTGTTGCGATATCAGTGGCATGATCAGAGGATTTGGTATGTTGATTTGATTCACAATTGGAGGATTGTTTTGATTTTTTTGATTGAGGATGGGTAAAGGGGGTTTCCCTAAATTGAGGATTGGTGCTGATATTACTCATAGAGGGGGAAATGGTGGGAATATGGGTGGTGTTCCCTCAAGGAAATGATGATGATGAGGGATTAAAAATTCCCCCTTGTCCAAATAATCCACCTTCTCTTTGTGAGGTCATGGGGAGAGAGACTTGTGTGCTAAGAGGATATGTCGGTGTTACAGCAAAAGCGGATGGATTATTGGTGTCATGAAAGATGAGTGGAACATATGGGTGTTTCAGATCTTGAGGGATAGATTAACCCAAGATGATGTTTGCATCCAAGTCTTGGTTATTTACAAGGGGATTTGTTTGAAGAGTATGAAGCAATGAACTCCCCTTAGTAACTATGGGTTGACTTGGAGCCTGAGATGAAATTGGTTGTGGGATGGGTTGAATGATGCTTTGAAAGGAGGGTGTGAGTGAGACCGGTGGCATAATCCCAAGAGGTTTCTCCACAATAGTGCTTAAATCATAATGGGAAGGGAGTTTAGCCCTTCCTTTGGTAGTTCTAACATGTATTGTGAAGGATTAAGCCATATCATTATGTTAACAATTTTGTGATTTTTAGGATTTTAGACCATTTCTATGATTTCATCTTGAGTCATTCCTAAGACATTTTTGGTGATATCCTCCACTCGACAACCTCCCTCTTGAAGATCTTGTGGAAGTTGAGGAAGATTGAGTGGGGGATTGTTAGATCCGATGGGATTGATTTCAGGTGCAGTTTGACTCAAGTCACTTGAAGTGTATGTTTCTTTGTTTGTTTCCATGTTCTTCTTGTGTTGAGATCTAGTTTGCACCATGAAATAAGGATCAATTTTGAGAAATATGGGAGGTGAACCTTTAACTTCTTAGATTGGTCTAAACTTTAGGTACAAAAAAGAAAGTCTAAGATGTTAAGGATCAAAGAGTGGTGATGAGATAATGAAAGATGGGTTATGTGAATGATTGAACTCTTAAGGAACCTTGGAGGGATATACTAGACTTTAGGACTTTTGGATTTTTCATTTTGGATTTGATTTGGATATGATTTTGACTTGATTTGGGTTTGATTTTGGATTTGATAATGAACTCATAAACTCCAAGAGGTTAGATGTTGTCTTGGAATAAACTTGTCCACAAGGTGATAATTTAACTAAGTGTATGAAGAAGGATGCATCCACACACACTTGGTCAAACAAGATAATTTTGATTTAAAGGATTTTCCAAAAGTCTAGTATGAAGGATTTTTTCCAAGATTTCTAAGAGTTGTTTGTGAGATGGGTTTTTTTGATTAATGTTTGGGGGATGGATGAGAGTGTTGATTTTGATCCAAAGTAAACTTAGAGAGACTTTTTTTTACAAGACATAGGTATTGAAAAACATGTTATACTTCCAATAACCCGCTAACTCTACAAAGTGCGATACTCAAAACGTTGAAAAAGACTTGGATTTTGACAATAATAGAATGAGTAAAAGTTTGGGTTATCCTTTGATGAATGTTTGTAAAATTTATAGAGCAATCTTTCTCTAACTGTGTAAAGCATAGACTGACGTTTCTTGAGATTCCTTGGACTAAGATGTTTGTTTCAATTGATGGACTTTCATTTTGGAACTTTGATCTTGCGGGAAATCATTTGAGAAAACACGTGTGGGGTCCAATTTGTCTTTTATCTTTTCTTAATGAGTTATTTTTACCAAAAAAAATTCTTGCTTACCTTTTGAACTAAATGTCTAATGTCTCAATTTATTTTCATCCCACAAATTCCATTATGTGTAAATCAAGAGAATCAAGGCAATAGTTCCCTAATGTTGACTTTAGAGAGCAAATTGAGATATAAATCCAAATACTTAGAAGCCTGTAAGGATGAAATCCCAAGGGACAAACAATAGCACTTGGATTCTTTCAAAGGTATTTGCTTCTTCTAAAGGTTTAAAATTTTATATCCTTGTTGAATGTTAGTGTTCAATATTTTGGAACCAAACAATGTGTTTAGCTGACTCAAAATTGCACAATCCTAGGATAGAAAAGAAAATATTTGTTGAATTTCCCACTTGGATAAATCCAGTTGCGCTTATTTAGAGTGGATGACTAGAAGCTTGACCACACTGGCTCCCCTTCACGGCACTCACTTCTACAAGTCAGCCAAGCTTCAATTCTCATGAATCTCCCATGTCAAACTTTTCATCTCTACAAAGAATTGCAAGTACGTGGGATGGCTCCGGAGGTCCGACCTCCTGACGCCAACAAATATTGGGATTTATGGCTACTACAAAATGGTTCATAATAAGTGCATCTAGTTCAAAGGAAACAATGATAAACTCCCTCAAGAGGTCTCCCAACCCTTAGAACAAGAGTTTTACACATCATAAAGATATTGGGGGAGAATTATCATGCATCACTAAGTTGATTGCAAACTTTCCTTGCAACCACAAATTTGTATAGTGGTTCAAAAGAGCCCAGCTTATGCTCGTTACCACTTGGGGTGAGTACTTTTTCCCACCAAGGAAATCCCTCTAAAGGTAAACAAAAGTGAGTAAGTACATTCATAGTTCGATCAATCTTTGTTTGTGTGAACAAAGAGAGAACACATGCAATATACTAAGCTCACACTAGCAAGATTTGTTCAATTTTTAAAAGCCCAAATTGAAGTGTGGAGGAAATCTTTTAGACAACCTAATATCACCAAAAGACTTTTGATTCTCAAGATCATCGTGAAGCACAAGAGAAGTGCATACGCCTTTTAAATGATATTAGTTTGTAAAAAAGATTACAAAACAAGAAATACATACGTTCATTTTAGACTTCAAAAAGAAGTAATCGGTTCTTTTTATAGCACCAAGATGAAATTTTTTGTAGTTGTTTTTTCAATTCTTAAAACCCAAAACCAAATCTAGTAAGTTCCTAATGTTCTTTTTAACCCTTTGATTGTTCTTTTTAAAACCCAAATGAAATGTATTTGAGTCCTAAAACTAAAGATAACAATATCCTAAAGATGGGATTATAATTGTTCCCAAAGTGTTTAAAAACACTTGTTACAATCATGAGATAGTGTCATAGGAAGTCTTCTTCTTGTTTCCTCCTTCCCTTCTTGATCACCTCAACCTACAAAACTTGGTCAATCTACAAAAAATAGAGCCACAAACAGGTTAAAAGTTCAAGGTGATCAAAAACAAAAAGAACATGTTAAAACAAACTTGAAAGTTGACCTTTTACCCAACTCCAGTGTCGCAATCCACGAAGGCATCGCTGTTTGGAGAAGTCAGCATTGCTCTAGTGAAGTCAACATTGCTCTGTGGAGAAATAGAGACTACAATTGTGTCACTATTTTCACTCAATGTCACTCTTTGGATTTTGACTAGTCTAGCCCTCAAGAGAATCAATGCAGTGTCGCATTTTGAAGTAGAGGTAGTGTCGCTATATAGCAAGGCTAGATTGATAGAGTTGTTGTTTGTCCTTTTCAACGTCGTTGTTTCCTGAAAGTAGAAAAATTTGAAAAAACAGCGGAATAGGTAGAAAAAATGTGTTAATTTTGAAAGATTTTCCCTCCTAGCGCCAAAATGTGAATGCTTGGTCTAGACCTGCTCCAACATAATCAAACAATCAAACATTAGTCAATAAACAAGTCTATAACAAACATTCCCCATGAAATTCATTCAAATATAATGAACAAGAAACAAAGCAAAGTTAATCAAATGAAAGCTAATAAATCTTATTAAAAATACTCAAACTAGCATCCCATGGGGGAATTGGTATTTCTTTGATGTGGAAAGAATCCCTTTCCTGAATCCTTGATGAACTTGATGATTATTGTGTGCTCCTTGATGAAAATTGTCAATAACCTAGCTAAGATTGATGAAAACTATGAGAACTTGGATGAAAATGTAGATGAACTTGCTCAAATTTGTAGATAGTAACCTTGCATGAAGTTGTGGATCCCAAATCAATAGAGAAGTCATTTATTTATAGGAAAGAAGGATGGAGAAATGAGAAATAGGAAGAATGTGGGATTAAACTTGAACCAATGGCATTGTGCCACTTATCAACATGCTATTGAAGAGAGGTGGAGCACATTTTGAACAATGTGAATGTTTAATGCATATAGGTGGAATTTGAAATTCAAAAGATGGCTTGTGGAGGAAGAGTTGTAAGATGAGTTAATGCCAAGTTGGCTCAAGAAAAAGGACATGTAAGAAAATTAAATTGCATGTTGGAGGACAAATTCCTTTGGGAAGGAGATTTCAAATTGGTAGAATATTCCAAAAATATGTCATTTTTGAATGGGAATAGAGGAATTAATAAATCAAATAAATTGATTTACATGTGCAAGTTGCAAAAGCTAGAGGATTTGAGGATTAGTGTTAGGAGTTAATTAGGATTTAATTAATTTAGATGGAATTAGTTGATATGACATTTGATTTAGATTTTTAGATTTATTTAAATCAAATGAGAGGATATTTGGGAGGTTAATGATTTAATTAAATAAATTTGATTTATTCAACTAAATGAAGAACATTAGATTTAATTAAATAAAGTTGATTTATTCAATTAAAAGAGATGACTTTAGGATTTAATTAAATAAAATGATTTATTTAATCAAAGAGGAACATTAGGATAAGATGATTTATAATTGAATCAAATAAAGTTGATTTATTTAATTAAAAGAGGAATTATGATTTAATCAAATAAATCTGATTTATTTAATTAAAAGAGGAATCATGATTTAATCAAATAAAGTTGATTTATTTAATTAAAAGAGGAATTATGATTTAATCAAATAAAGTTGATTTATTTAATTAACCAGGAGAAACTCTTTTTTTTAGTATTTTTATACTTTGTTTTAGAATAGATGTTTAATATTTTGAAAATGTTCCAAAAAATATAAATGAATGGAAAGAATTTTGTTGAAAATCTTTTATTTTCCATGAAGTTGTTGAATGCTTAATGTTAAATCTACTTAAGTGATAGCAAGAAATTTGTGATGTTCATGAAATATTATATTGAATCTTTTGATTTTGTGATGTTATTCAATAAATGAGGTGAAATTTTATGTGAAATGTTTACAATCCTTGGAAAATTTGGAAATAACTGTAATCCCTTTGAGATTAACAGAAAATGTCACATCATTACCCTAGAGCAATCCTAGTGCAACCATGACCTGGTTATTGGAGACTTGGGATTGAACAAAAGCCAATATGTGTCCTATGAATGCAGAATTTACCTTTAGGTTGTCTTTGTTCCATATCTTTCAAGAAGGATAGGCTCTTCATAGTCTTGTCTGTGTAGATTTTATTCGAACTGTTTAATTCAAGTAAAATCGTCATCAACAGGAACTGGCACTAGAAGGAGGGCCTATTGTTATTTTTGGTTTTGTTAGATTTTAAATTGGATTTTTGTAGAACCACTAGATCTCGGTCTAGTGATCCTCAAGTGACCTTAGTAGAGTTTAGTGGTCGAACATCATCTAGACCTCAAAAGTCTGGAAGTTTAAGTGCAAGTCCAAAGATTCCAACTATTATTGCACCATCACCTCCTATAGTGATGGAATTATTTAATGTGGAGTCACCGATTCAATTTTCCATGTATAAAAATTTAACTAAAAATCCAGATAAGTTGTGTCCTAATTATTATTTTCATAAATATGTTGAAGAGCATATCAGTATATTCAAAGATACATGCTTTGAGCAAGAATTCAACATGAATATTTTGTATGTCGATTGTTCCCATATACTCTGAGTGATGAAGTTTACCAATGGTATATCAATTTTCCTCATAATTTTATTATATCATGGCAAGACATGGAAACTCAATTCTTAGCCAGGTTTAGAACACCGACTGATCTTGCTTTGTTATATCATCAATTTGCTCAAATCAAGAGGTTTGAAGGTGAACCTATAACCACTTTTAATTATAGAATTCAAAAGGCTCATTCTAGGTTACAAGCACCTTATGTAGTGGATAATTTGTCTGCTATCACAGTTTATTATAAAATAGTAGATCCTCTAACTGCTATGTTTGTGAAGCGAAGAGAAAATCCTCCCACTACTTTATCAAAAGCCTATGTTGAAGTTGTAAGTGTAAATTTAGAAATGAAACATCTCGAAAATAGATTCTCCGCAAATGGCAGAAACGGATTGAATATTTACCCTACCCCGAATGTAAATGGAGTCCCTATAGGTCATCCTATGGCTCCTAATGCTTATCCTATAGTGGTCCAGAATGGTACATTTCCTCAAAATACTTTCTTTCAACTAGGAAATAGTCAAGCTTTAGTCCCTCACCCTAGTCTAGCTATTACAGAGTTGCGTCGTAATGGAAATTCTTTTTTCCCACAAACTCAAGAAAATCAAAATGTCAAAAAATTTGACAAAAAGGCAGACATAAAAGAAATTATAGCTCAACTCAAAAGATTAACCACAGAGGTTACACAATTAGGAAATCAAAATTTCTATTCTCAAAATAATAATCATAATTCGCAAAATTGAGTGTATAATACTCCTAGGCCACCTAGACCTTGGAATACACGCCCTAATAATGGGGGATTATCCACACCTTTAGATAATATTGATTCAATTGATGAATAGTATACATCAAAAGTGAACTTAGTTGACCTTGCAATGAACAATTGGTGTAGAATTCATAATACAAATGCTCATGCTGAAGTGGATTGTTCAAAATTCAAAATTGCTTCGGACATTTTCCTTGCTGCTACTCATTACAATGAGCATTGTGATTCTCATCCTCCTAAAGGAAATGAATTAGTTCTAGTAGGATATGACTTTGCTTTAGTCCTGGAAAGTTATGAACGCTTCAAATTACCTACTGCTATCACAAGTCATGCTCATGAATATGAGGGTGATAATTCAACTATGACTTTGGAAACATATACTTTTCCTTATCAAGATGAAAATGAGGCTCAAGAAATGGATGAAATGCATGCCTTCCAACAGTATTAGAAAGGACATAATTACAACACGAGGAACAATGTTAACAGTGGAGGTAAATTCAATGGGCCTTTAACAAAATATATCCCACCTAATAATGTGAATACTCCACCTGATGACAAAACAAGTAGTAATCCATTGTTACCCAAGGTGACCTCTTACTACAATTCATCAAATGTTTTAAAAGGTGAAAAGATAGACTCCACTGACCAAAATAATTTGACTAACTATTTAGCGAAGGAAATTAAGAAGGTAAAGATTAGCCTTTCTCTATCAAATTGGTTAAGACACCTATGATCAAGAAAGATTTCTTAAACACTTTAGAAGATTTTCCTAAAGAAAGAAAATTCAAAGACCTTCAAGTGAAAGATAGTCAGGCTAAAACAAAAGATAAGAACATTGTTATCATAGCGGACACATAAGTAGCCTTTTACAAAGGAAATTTAGAATCCCCACTATTTTTTCTCACTTTGAGAATATTCGGTAAGAATCTTCATAACTGTTTAGTAGACTTTGGAGTGTCTACAAACGTGATGTCATTGTCAAAAATTAGGGTTAACCCCTGCAAATTCTTTAAAGAAAGTCACTCAACTTGACAAGACAGAGGTAAACGTAGTAGGAGAGTTGACAAATATTCACATGCAATTGGCATCTAATCCTAGAATCCAATATTATATTGGCATTCAAGTCGTGGAGATATCTAATACTTATGGTATGCTTCTAAGTAAAGATTGGTCCAAAACATTGAATGGATACATGGCTACCAATTTCTCTCACATGTGGTTACCGTGGAAAGGAGTTCCTAATCAAATTCAGATTGAAAGAGAACCATGCATGAAGTACATGATCACAGATTATAATCAAAAAAATGAAGTTCTATATGTTGATGTAGAGCCCGGAGTTTACAGAATATGAAGTTCAGGAGTTAAAATTGAAGTTTTTACTTGTGATTCTAAAAAATCTAATGAACTAATTCCTGGAACAGATGTTTTAATTGAATCAGATTGTGATTCTTCTGAGGAAGAGAATAGTCCTTATGATAAGTTTCAGAAGAATATTATTGCAAAAGCTCGTGAAATCAGTAAAAGTAAAATTTCACTAAAAGGTTTGTTGTTGCAAGATTTGTTGAGAAGATGTGTCTCAAACTCACTGCTATAACTCTGCTTTTGTCACCAATCAGCTCAAAATTGCATAAGTGTAACTTGCATGCTTGTACCACTATACTGTTAGGTGATTGTGAGAGAGGTGTTGTGCAATTTTGCACACACGCCCCACTGAAAGCAGGGACCCTCTTTTTGCTCTGGATTTTGGTGTCTTTTGGCCCCTTAATTTTATTGATTTCATTGCCTTTGGAGGTCCTTAGATGCTCATCTTGCTTGCCCAAGTGATTTCCCCAGGTTGCACTTTGAAAAAACTAAGTTCTGAGCAAAATCCGTGTTTTTACTCCAATCCGGGATTTTCCAGTCTGTCTGGATTTTTCCGGATTCTGCTCAAAGTCCGGCTCTGTGCAATAATCCAGGTTTTTAGTCCAGTCCGAGATTTTTTGCTCCATCCGGATTTTCCCAATTTCCATAAAAATTCTGGATCCGGGCGAAGTCCGGGTTTTTTCCTACGTTCGGGATTTTCGCCCGACCCGGATTTTCCTGGATTTCTTCAGTTTTCCAAGTATGTGCCAAAGTCTAAAATTTTATGCCATCCGCGGAAATCTAGTCCGCCCAGATTTTTCCAGATTTTCTGCCAAGCTTTGTCCAAATTGAAATACTAGATTAAATTGATGAATTTGATGAAAAATGCTCAACACCCCATGCTTAATTTGATATATTACACAATGTTACACACATTCTTGGTTCGTTTTGATGATCTATTGTTGAAATTTTTGCCTTGTTTAGTGAGAATCCTGTCCGCCTAGATTTTCCCAGAATCCGCCTGACCTGGATTTTCCCGGATTTTCCCCTTGGTCTGATTTCCCCGGAAGGGCCCAAATCCCGAAACTTCCCAGAATGGAAATTTTTCCGAAAATAATTATTTTTTTTTTTCCAAAAGTGGAAAGTTTCCTTTTAAAAATGTAAGTTTTTCTTAAAGGCCAAGATTTTATTCAAATTTAATTTGGACATGCGGGCTATTAATGATGATATTTGTTTTTCAGGACTAAACAAATATTAAGAGGGGGACTTGCATATGGATTCGTGCCAAAAGTGGGAAATATGGAAGTGTTCAATTTAAATTTTCAAAATGGGACCTGCCTAAGAATCCATGCCAAAACTGCCTACAGCTGGAAGACTTTCTGGAAGACACGTGAATCTGATCTTGCTGGAGATCGTAGGCCGACATGGATAATATTCATGCATTTAATGCAAATCTTGTCCTATTTTGAAATTCTCCTGGCCGACCTGTTTTGGGGCCCGTTATTATTGTAAAATCTAATTAGGCCGACCTATTTTGAGGCCAGTTATTGTTGTAAAATCTGATTGGGCCGACATGTTTGGGGTTTTCTATAAATGGCATTTGTGCCTCATTTGTAAGGGGGAGAGATTAGGAGAAGATTTGATAGAGAGCAAATTTAGCAGTAGAGTAGAGGTAGAAGCTAGTCAATTTCTGAGCAAGTGATGTAACAGAACATTGGAATTGTTGCTGGAGTTTGGTGATTCAATACAATTGAAGGCATTGTGATTTTATGGTGATCTCTTTTATGTTGACTTATCTTGCATGGTTCTTATGATTCAATCTTTCATATTGCTCAAGGTTGTTAGATGTAGATTTAGATCTGATTCAATGATGTTCATGATTTGATGTTTGAAGTGTTTGCAGCAATCCCTGGTCTATACTTTTTGCAGCTAGTTGATTGTTAGTTGCTTTGCAAAGTTAGCCTGGACCTTTATATTCATTGTGCTTGGTTCAATTGTGGATATTTATTCATTTCAACTACAATTGGGTTGTCTTGGGTGAATGTTCATGATCTGAAAATCTTTAAAACCTTAGAAGATTGCACTGTTTTTGTAAGATTGTAGATTTATCTTGATCAAGCAGAGATTGGTTTCGTGGGGATTGGTCCACCTCAAGTGTTTTATCATTTGCATTATTAATCTTAGGAGTTAGAATAGAATAGAATCTCTCTAAACCCTTATCTCTTTTGCTGTTTATTTTGAATTTGGGTTAGTTTTAGGATTGAAAGCATCACTATATTGTTGCATCTGATGAAAATTCACTTCCAACATTGTTCATTTGTAAGGCCCCTTGTGATTACCAGCATTTTCACATATTATCTGAGTTGTTTATGCATTGTTAAGACCTGACACACAAGAGACCTTGGGGTGATTTTTAGTAGCTTGTTATTGAAAATTACTTTTCAAGAGAGATAGAATATTGCATTTTGTCTGAGTTGTTGTGTAGAAAACACCATCAACAAGAGGTACAGTAGTGCGGTGTATACCTCCATACCGCGGGAGCCTTCTAGCAATCGAGCGGTAGTGCGGTTACCACCATCCCGCGAGAGTCTTCAGCCTGCCTAGCAGTGGTGCGGTAGAAGGAACTTGGGTGAATGAGCACAGACTTGGTTGACTGTTGAGGTGGGACTGGTCTACGTGGATGGTGACTGTAATCAAGGGATTTATTTTTGGGGATTGATTAGGAAGTTGTTAGCAACAAACAATAAAAATAAACGAAACCCAAAGATCTTACAAAACACAAAGGAAGTAAACGAAATAACAATTATACCTGATTGCTGATACCTTGATGATTCCCTTTCGTAATACCTTCTTACTTGCTGGATAATGTAGCCCTCAGATTCGTCGTTTGAATAATCTGAAAATGCCTAAGTCCTACAACAAGCCTTGAAGGATTTGATATGTCTAAATGCCTATGCCTATGCCTAAAACAAATGCCAAAATTGATCAAATGACTATCATAAATGCTATAATAAATCTAAGAATGCAAATGTGAAAATGTATAGAATGTCTATAATGCCTATGCAAAATGTCAGCATGTGTGTGTAATCGAAAAGTGAGAAGAAGATGGCATTTTATAGAAAATGCCATTTCGAATGAACGGATGAGATAAATTAATGATGAGAACCTAAAATGAGTGATCCAGATTAAACCTGAGAATCCCTAATTAGGGTTAGGGGAAAATCCTTAATCGAACGTTCGGAATAAAATCGGATTGACAGTGGAGAATAAATGAGAGAAATTAAATAGAAAATAAAGATATTCAAAAAATCAAGAAGATAAGATTGCCTGATTTGCAAGATTCAAAAAATCAAGAAGATAAGATTTGGACTGAAGATCAGATTTGGAAAATCAAGAATCTGCCTGATTGCTTGATTTTTGGAAGATTAAATGCCAATTTGAATTAAATTAATTCAAATTATGGATTTTATGAGACAATAAATAATCTTTTTCAGATTATTTATCAAAAAGGACTGACAGTTAAGATTGAAATGACATTTTAAATAATTTAATTTATTTAAAATGAGAAGAATATTAAATTGGCAATTAAATAATTAAATTTAATTATTTAATTTAGCAGATTAGACCAACTAATTAAATAAATTAATCAATTTATTTAATTAAGACAGTTAGTGACGTATTAAATAAATAAATGTAATTCATTTATTTAATAATCCTAAGAATTAAATGCAAAGGGAAATTAAATAAATTAAGAAATTTATTTACTTAAGGGAAGACTTAGACAATTAATGACATATTTAATAAATAAATAAAATTTATTTATTTAATAATCATGAAGAATAAATGACATGAATTAATTAAATAATTATGAATTATTTAATCAATAGTCGAATGTGGACCAAGGACATAATTAAATGTCATAATTATGCTAGGATGAAAGTGGTAAAAATGAAGCTTGTAGGCCTAGGTCATTTTTAGGTGTCTACAGTGACAACAACGTATAGTGGTGACTAGATGTCGACGGATGTGGGGACCACTTGAAGGTTGGGAGTTAAATATTTAAGTCTTTTCCTGGAGACTTCTTGCAAATATTGTAGATTCCCATCTTGATTCTCCAGAATTGCACAAGCGGTCTACGTGTGTCTTGGTGGAGACCACAAGGAATAACTGACAGTTTGGTGCGATGGACGAGTGATGTGTCAACACGTGGCATGATTTCATTTGGCTAAGGGTGTATGCATAGGCACTCTAGACAACATTTCTTCATGGAGAGCTAGAAGAAGAAATTTATATGTCCCAGCCTAAGCACTTCATTGAAAAAGGTAAAGAAAGCCTGGTTTGCAAGTTAAACAAATCTCTGTATGGTTTGAAGTAATCACCTAGAATGTGGTACCAAAATTTTGACACCTTTGTGTTGTCGTTGGGATTTGTGAGATCAAAATCTAATCATTGTGTGTATTAAAAAACTGAAAATGATTGTGTTCTTATTATTACCCTGTACGTGTATGATATGTTGTTCATAGGAAATTGTAAGACTATGATTTCTAATCTTAAGTCTCAGTTGTCTGCAAAGTTCGAAATGAAAGATTTGGATGCAACAAGGTATATTCTAGGGATGGAAATAAAAAGGGATAGAGGAAGTAGAAAGCTTTGGCTCAACTAGAGTAAGTATATCAATACTGTCCTGGAGAGATTTGGAATTACTGATTGCAAGCAGCTAGTTGTTCCAGTGTTGCAAGGAACAAAGCTATTTGTTGAAGACTGTCCAAAGTCTTCTGCTGAGATGGAGGACATGACTAGGGTACCATATGCAAGTTTTGTTGGCAGTTTAATATACACAATGGTTTGTACTAGGCTAGACATTTCCCAAGAAGTAGGAGTTCTTAGTCAGTTTATGGCTAACCCAGGAAGGCTGCATTGGGATGCTGTGAAGAGGGTTTTCAAATATTTGAAGGGTACCTTAGAGTTTGCTCTATGTTATCATGGAAACTCAAGGAGATCACAAAGATCTCTTAGCATTTGTGGGTATGTGAATTCTAATTGGGCAGGGAACATTGACAGTAGAAGATCCACCAGTGGATAGATTTTCATGTCATTTGGTGGAGCAGTGAGTTGGATTAGCAAGCGGCAGGTTGTAGTCACTTTATCTACTACTGAGGCAGAATATATGGCAGCAACACATGCCTACAAAGAAGTAGTTTGGCTTAGGTGTTTATGTTCAAATGTTGGGTTTAATGTAGGGAAGATTACAATTTTTTGTGATAGTCGGAGTGCTATTTATCTGGCAAAAAATCCTACTTTCCATGGCAAGATGAAACATATTGATGTGCAGTATCACTTTGTATGAGATATGGTGGAGGATGGAAAGGTTTGTTTAGAAAAAGTGGATACTCTAGAAAATGTTGCAAATGCATTAACGAAACCAGTGAGCATGGACAAGTATAGGTGGTGTACTAGTTCAATGGGCCTTGGGGCCCATGAATCTCAGTAGTTTCTAAATGCTCTAGAGGGGTCAGTGAGTTCTTTGTCAAGTGGGAGATTTTTGAGAACATGTGTCTCAAACTCACTGGTATAACCCTGCTTTTTTCACCAATCAGCTCATAATTGCATAAGTGTAACTTACATGCTTGTACCACTATACCACTAGGTAATTGTGAGAGAGATGCGGTAGTGCGATGTATACCACCATACCATAGGATTCTTCTAATATTCGAGCGGTAGTGCGGTTATCGCCATCCTGTGCGAGTCTTCAGCCTACCTAGCGGTGGTGCAGTACAAGGACCATGGGTGAATGAGCGTGGACTCGGTTGACTGATGAGGTGGGACTAGTCTACGTGGATGGTGATGACAGCATACGGTGGTGATTTGGATGCTGATAGATGTGGGGACCACTTGGAGGTTGGGAGTTAAATATTTAAGTCTTTTCCAAGAGACTTGTTGCAAATATTGTAGATTCCCATCTTGATTCTCTAGAATTGTAGAAGCGGTGTATGCGTGTCTTGGTGGAGACCACAAGGAATAGCCGATAGTTTGGTGCAATAGTCAAATGCAATGGACGAGTGATGTGTCGACACATGGCATGATTTCATTTTTTGATTTTACATCATTGTTGTAAATCAACAATCATTGGTTGAAATTTGTATTTCATGTTAGCAATATGTTTGCACTTATTGCATGAACTGACTCGGGGGTTGACAGAGTGCAAAAATGGCAATATTCTCTATAACCAAATTTATTACAAGGTGACTCGATACGTGTTGCATGGTGGTGTGTGTAACCCGAGATGAAGGAAGCTTGTCGATGAATTAATGAAACCCTAATGGTTGTTGGCTGGAAGTTAGAATTAATTATATGCCATATGAACATTGAAAATAGTGAGTCGAACTATATGTGCGTTTGGAGGTCGACCAAGGTGATGTTGTTGTGAGTTAACATCTTATAGGGAATTCTATAACTTTGTATGTAATTTATTTACTGTAATACAAAGTGACTTTACTTGGTGTGATGGGTTTTTCTCCCGTAAGGGTTTTCCCACGAATATCTAGTGTTATCTTTGTGTGTGATATTTTTTGTTTGTCCTGTTGTTCTATGAATGTGCATCTCAAATGTGTGTAACTTGCTAAATGTATGGTTTTTTGCACTTCTCTCCTGAGTATTTTGCATTAGGAAGGAATTTTCGCACTATCACTTTCCTTATAGGATTGGTGCAAGTTGCATAATGTTGCACATTCATAAAATAGTTGCATGATGTGTCTGGAGATAATCCGCAAGATTGAGAATCGATACTATCCTAAACATGATAACATCAAAATAACTAAACCAGAAACATATAGAAACAAAGATCAAAACATACAGATTGAAAATATTTATACAATGATATAGAAAAATGGTAAAATATTGGCTACAGATGATCAAGCCGGGATTCTTAAATTTGACGGATCAAAATCAAAACAAGGAAGTGGAATTGGAATTGAACTTATCAATCCGCAAGGTAAGTCTTTTCTTGCTGCATATCGATTGCAATTTCAATGTACTAACAATGTGGCAGAATATGAAGCCCTTATACATGGCTTGATCCTGGCAATCAAGAAGAAAGCTAGAATCCTTAAAGTGTTTGGTGATTCATAATTGGTAGTTGAACAAGTCTGAAAGCAATATATTTGCCACTACAAAAGATTATCCAGTTATCGACACAGAGTATGGGATTTAATTGAAGATTTTGACACATTCAATATTACTCATATCCCTAGAAGATTCAATCAGAGAGTCGATGCTCTAGCTACTATTGCTGGTACTCTAGAACCTTTAGAGACTTCAGATTTGAAAAGATTCACAGTCGAACTGGTACAATTACCTTCGGTTCCTGATAATGTCACTAACCTACAAGTATTTGAAGATGATTGGCACATATTGGAATTCATTACTAATTATTGTATTTTTGAAGAACAAATAATTGAAGAGATAGATCATCCTAATGGAAAAATTCAAGATGAAGAATTGCCTCAAGCTAGAGATAATAATATTCTAAAAGGAATAATTGAGTTAGAACGATTGTTCAATATTGACTAGATAGTTAGATAAAAATACTTGCCTCAAAGTGATGGAGGAATATATGAGTTATACAATTTACATACTGAAGAAGATCCTAAGAACGTACTCATAGGGAAGGTTTGTACTGAAGAAGAAAAGAGAAATATTGCTCAGGCACTTAAAGATTACTAAAAAGTCATAGCATGGACATATGAAGATTTGAAGATGTATGACACTTCCATCATTACATATACTATACCATTGAAGCCTGATACGAAACCTTTCTAACAAAAACAATGTCCAATAAATGCACTCTTAGAGCCTTTAATTCAAAAGGAAGTTCAAAAAAATTTGTCAGCAAAAATAATTTTTCCTAGTAGACATTCCACTTGGGTGGAAAATTTAATCCCTATAAGGAAGAAGAATGGAGATATACGATTGTGTGTAGATTTCTGGAATCCAACAAGGCATCTAAAAAAGACAATTATCCACTACCCTCACTAGAAGAAGTGTTACAAATAGTTAATGATTCGCAAATGATGTCCTTTTTGGATGGATTTTCTAGATATAACCAAGTAATGGTAGCAAGGGAAGATCGGATGAAAATAGATTTCACCACGAAGTGGGGAACTTTCGCTTACAAAAGGATGTCGTTTGGATTGATAAATGCTAGAGCTACATTCCAGAGAGCTATGGACTATGATTTTTGAGAATTGATAGGCAAATGCATCATTATTTATATGGACAACCTTACAGTATTTTCTAAAGACAGAAGAGATCACATTCGAGATCTCAGAGCAATACTACAAAAGTGTGAAACTTATGTAGTTTCATTAAATCCTAAAAAGTGTATTTTCAGGGTGACTGAGGAAAGTTACTTGGACATATCATTTCTGAACATGGTATTTCAACCGATCTAAATAGAGTGAATGCACTACTCAAGTTATAGCCCCCAGGAAGTAGAAAAGAATTGAAGTCATATTTTGGTAAGATCAATTTTGTTCAAAAATTTATTACAAAATTTGCCAAAATAGTGAAGCCAGTCAATGATATGTTAAAGAAAGTTGCCAAGATAGAGTGGACGAATGAAGCTAAAATTGTCTTCGAGACTATAAAGACTGCAATCACAAAAGCACGGATATTGGTAAGTATAGACTATGTTAAACCTTTTTATATTTACTCATTTGCTTTTGGTCACACTTGTGCAACAATATTGACACAAAAAGGCAAAAATAAAGTAGAAAAACCAATTGCTTTTATGAGTGCTCTATTCAAGGAAGCATAATTGAGATACACAGATATTGAGAAACAATCATCTGCTTTGGTCAAATTTATACACAAGTTTAGACATTACATCCTCAGAAGTATAGTCAAAGCCATTGTCCCAGATTCGGCTATTAAAATGTTGTTAACATAGAGTGAGCTCAAAGAAAAGAGAGCTAAATGGGTCATTGTTTTACAAGAATATGATTTAGATATCATACCCATGAATTTTTTCAGATGACAAGCTTTGGTCAAATCTATTGCAGAAATAAATCCACAAATATCAAGCCAACAATACACATTGGATGAAAAAGATCAAGAAGATTGGTATTCAAACATTTGGCATTATTTGGTCAGTCATACTTGCCCTCATCATATGCAAAGGAATCAAAGGAGATCCCTCAAGATAAAATCACAGAGTTACATGATTAAGGAGCTCTATTCAAAATAAATCATGAAGGAATCTATTTAAGATGTTTAAATAGAACATAAGCTAATAAAGTGTTGCAGGAACTACATGATAAATTTGGAACAGCTCATGGAGCACCTCTAGCTACTGCACACCTCATTTTAAGAGTGGGTTACTATTGGCCCACTATTTTTAAAGATACTTATGAACATGTCAAACATTGTTATACATGTCAAATAACATCAGATAAAGGAAGATTCAATGCTCAACCGCTACAGATGGTGATGGAGATGCGTCCCTTTTCACAATGGGGATTAGACTTTATTGGAACTATCAATCCTCCATCTTCTGCTAGTCATAGAGATGGACAGAGGCATGCCCTAGCAAGCAATGCACTATAGATGTGGTCAACAAATTCTTAGAAGAAAACATTATCACTAGGTTTGGAATGTCGTATGCATTGGTATGTGATAATGGCCCTGCTTTGCTTCATTGAAATTTTCTAATTGGGAATTTGAATATGGCATAACACTAAAATTTTCATCTAATTATTATCCACAGGGAAATGGATTAGCTAAATCATCAAATTAAAAAAAATGGATATAATTAGAAAATTGATTGAAAAGAACCCTAGGGAATGGCATTCTTTGTTAAAATTCACCCTCTGGGTAGATCGTACCAGGATGAAAGTTGCATTAGAGAATTCTCCTTATCATTTAGTCTATGAGGTAGATCCTATACTACCAATAAACTTAAAAATCCCTACTTGGAAGTTTTCACAAGAATATATTAGATTAGATGATCAAACAGAAGCTAGATTGTTACAATTGATGCATTTAGATGAAAAATTTACTTTAGCTATAGATCATTTTGCTAAACATCAATTTGTAGTGAAAATATAGTTTGATAAGAGAGCTAGATTAAAGACCTTCAGAATATCCGATTTGGTGCTATATTGGAACAAAGCTCATGAACGTAAAGGTGAACATGGTAAGTTTGACAAATTGTGGACAGGCCCATACCAAATTTCTAAAATCTTGGGTGACAGTACTTATAGATTAAATTCTTTGACTGGAAAAGATATCCCATTGCCTGTGAATGGGCAGTTCTTAAAACATTATTTCCATTCATAACTAAAAAGTTTTGTAAATAGTTCTATAAATATTTTTGTAAATAGTTTTTGTTCATAGTTTTTTTTTTTAGTTGGTTTTGTTTTTTTTTGTTTGTTTTTTTTTTTTTAGGGTGTCGTGTCATTTGATTTTACATTAGTTGGAAACCTTTGAAGGTCTACAAGTCAATAGAACGTCAACTCTAGAACTTTAATCTATATTTTGACTGGAAATAGTTTTCCATTTATAAATTGTTTGAGAATTATTCATTTTTTTATATATACTCTGATTAGCATGAATTATTCAATTGATGTTGAGCTACAAACAAATACATTTAAAATCATTCTACTGAAATTTGGGATAGCAATTGTTTGCATTAATTGAAAAATCAAAAAACTACCTTTGCTACCACTGTAATTCCCAACTTAATAGCGGGCTTCAATGCTTGCAAGTTGATACAAGAGCTATTATTGCAATATCAAAAGTAAAAGAAATGAGCTCTCATTGCCATATCTAAAAATATATATATGAACTCATTAGGCCATCCAAATAACTCTGTCGGAGCTATGGATGCCTGGTCGGCAGTAGAGCTATGTTTGGGGGAATTACGAAGATAACCTTGTTGGGGCTATGGACGCTTGACTGGCAGCAAGGCTCTATCCCTGGTTGGCTCAAAAGGAATTGTCATATTATGTAGGTTAATGCAAACAGTTGCTATTTCTAAGTTTACTGTAGCCCAAAATAATCAATTACACACACGTGAGCTCAGTAATACTTGATTTTGCATGCTAACCGAAGTAAAATTTGAATATGGAATAAGGATCTCATGATTTATAATTAGAATACTAAGGAAAGTTGAAATATTGATGTTATATCTGGAATTGACTTTCTATTATTTTGTTTAGTTTTGTTGGTTGCTAGTTGTTGTGTGGTCTCACAACACACCCCATTTTTCCCTTTGGAAAAATGTGGACCTCCTCTTTTCTTTTCTTTTCCTTTCTTTTTGTTTTGTTTTCACTCGTTTCGGCGTTGTTTTGATGCTTGTTCGGTTGCTAATTTCCTCTCTCATTTTCACTTGGCCTTTTTTTGTTATATCCTTTTTGTTTCCCTATTTTGGTGTTTCGGTATGCTCTTAATATTTAGTCTATTACTGGAAATTAGAATCCCGAAGTCATGTGTTTGACCCAAAAATAAATTGTATCTTCATAAGCTTCTAGCTTCGCTTGATATTTCATTGATCAAAATTTTAATCCCAATAATTTCCTTTCTTATCAGAGTCTGGTATTTTATTTTTTCTTTCTAAAAGTTAGAAACCAGAGAGTCTGCTTTGAAATTGTGTTAAATTTATCTTTTAGACTCTATTTCTAGTCTTTCCTTTCGTTCTGTTTTTTTTCTCTCAAAAAGGTATTTCCCAGATCCTGGTGTTGTTTGCTCCTTTCAGAAGCAATATCATAAAGCTTTAATCCCAGTGATCAGCAATCGATCTCATATCTTTAATGACATATACTTTGCAAAGAACCAGCATGACATCTGATTGCCACGCAAAATCACCACGTCATCTTTCTTCTCAAATAACAAGCCAGCGCAGAAATCTAGGTGTTCGTGATTTGGACCATAATCCATAATGATTGTACCTTTATTCTAGGAATTAATGTGAAATAATAGGTAATTAATGAAGGTGGTGAACTACATATGTACTTGGCACCACCTCAAGCATGCAATTTCTTTTTCAACACTCCACTTCGTGTCATATTGCAAATTTTCCAAGGACATTGAATTAACGAAGTGACATTGGCATGCAAAGAGAGGTAAAATTTTAAGAAACTAAGACGTAGCTACCAATGGTTTTGAAGTTGCATTTTGAAGAATCACCATTAATAACCAGAACCAAGTATGTTCTGAATAACTGATACTTTGTTAAGAGTTCCTCAAGCTAAAAATCTTGATAATGGTATTTCCCATTTTGAAATTGAAATGTTAATTATTCTCTAAGTTGTTAAATTTAATTGAAAATGAATTGAAAATTTTATGAAACGTAAGTTTTGGTTAAATCTAACCCTAACTCGCACACAAGACACATATTCTAAAAATTGCAGAGCACATTATATACAAAATGAGTACTTCTGACGTAAGGGTAAAAGATGAATTCAAGTATTGCAATTCACAAGTAGTACCCATCAACATAGTGGTTACAGATACCCACATGGGATGGTCTTCTAACATTGAAATTTTCTCATAGCTATTACAGGAGAATGCTTCCCAATGTACCAAGAGTATTGTGGCAAATGGATTACTTCCTACAGGAGGGTTTCTGCCAGCAATGGAAGCTCCTGAATTAGTTATCCAATGTATAAATCATTATAACCCAGCCAAGAGGTTTGTTGAAGAAAGAAGGAAGAGTCCTAGAGCCCGAGTCCTAAGAAAAAGAGAAACAACTGGATACCGGATACCGGAAATATGATGAATTTTATTTTAGTTTCAATTTTAAATTTGTAGGTTGATCGTAGTCCTGATAGATGTTCCTCATTCTGGTATTTTGGAAGGAAGTTGGTAACCTTGATTGATACAAAATGTTCGTGTTGAAGTATGAAGAGAAGTGTTGCTACAAATGAAGTCAAAGCCTTGACTATTCTAGAATGGTCTTGATGACAATTGGCAGATGCCACATGCCACACTAATTTGTTGTTTTTGATTCTCTGAAAAAATTTTAAGTTGAACTTTTTGGGCCTTGTTTCTATAAAAGGCCATCTCCTCCCACATTTTTATTTTAATTTTAGAATTTTTGGATATCGGAGGAGCATAAACTTTTTTTAAGTTTTGTTCTTTTTTCTTGTTTTCTAAACCATTATGGCATAAAACTTTGTATGCACATAGACATTAATTGATAGCAGAGATTTATGGATAGCTACCTATCTCAGTATCTTTTGTAGCTGGTTTTGTAAGTTTGGCTGAACAAGACTGTATGTTGTGTTGTTTAAGGGTGCATATAGAACCTACTCAGTGTCCATAAACGAAACCTAGCTCTTTAAAATCTTGCACCGTTTATACATAGTTGTGAAGAAATATGGTGAAATATAAAGCAGTTTTCTCTATTTTGATTAATTCTTTGGGGCATCCATGGAGAATAACTGGGAGAAACTTTTATTTTTCAGTATTTTTTATACTTTGTTTTAGAATAGATGTTTAATATTTTGAAAATGTTCCAAAAAATATAAATGAATGTAAAGAATTTTGTTGAAAAACTTTTATTTTCCATGAAGTTGTTGAATGCTTAATGCTAAATCTACTTAAGTGATAGCAAGAAATTTGTGATGTTCATGAAATATTATATTGAATATTTTGATTTCATGATGTTATTTGATGAATGAGGTGAAATTTTATGTGAAATGTTTACAATCCTTAGCAAAATTGGAAATAACTATAGTCCCTTTGAGATTAACAGCAAATGTCACATCATTACCCGAGAGCGACCCTAGTGCAACCATGACCTGGTTATCTAAGACTTGGGATTGAACGAAATCCAATCATTGTCCTGTGAATGCAAAATTTACCTTTAGGTTGTCTTTGTTCCATATCTTTCAAGAAGGATAGGCTCTTCACAGTCTTGTCTATGGAGATTTTATTCGAACTGTTTACTACGAGTAAAACTGTCGTCAATAATAATGATACTTGATCTCCACATGTTTTTTCCTATCATGAAACACTGGATTGACAGAGAGCTTCACATAGCTTTCATTATCACAATGAATCATAGTTGGCTCCAATGTTTGACCAAACAATCGTGCAAGGAGCTTTTGAAGCCACACTGCTTCTCGAGCTGCTACACATGCTGCAATATATTCAGCCTCTGCAGTGCTTAGTGCCATAGAAGTATGCTTCCTGCTACACCAAGAAATCATGGTAGACCCCAAACTGAAGCAACATCCAAAGGTGCTCTTCCTATCAGCTACACTCTTATCCCAATCAAAATCAGTATAACCTTGTAACTTTAGATCTTCATAGTAAGTATATCTCAAGCCATATCCCACGGTGCGACACAGGTATCTCAAGATATGTTTTGTTGCAACTAGATGAATTTGTCTTGGCTCACACATGAATCGACTGAGAGTTCTCACTGCATAACAAATATTTGGTCTAGTATTGACTAGATACATCAATGATCCAATCAACTATTTGTACATGGTGGGATCTACCAAATCTAAACTAGCTGCAGATTCACTCAACTTCTTCAAATTTGTCTCCTTAGGTGTAGACATAGACTTGCAATCCATCATCCTGAATCTCTTCAAGATGTCTATAGTGTATTTCCCTTTACTTAGAATAATCTCATTGGGTCTTTTCCATACTTCTATTCCCAAGAAGTAATGCATAAGACCAAGATCCTTCATCTCAAACTCAAAGGCTGACTCTTTCTTGCATTTGACAATGAGATAATATACTCCAGTGAGAAATAAATCATCAACATAAATAACTAATATCAAAGCCTCACCATCAACTACCTTGAAGTAAAGATTGGAATCTACATCATTCTTGGAAAATCCATAGCTCATCAAATATCAATCAATCCTTTCATACCATGCATGAGGTGCTTGCTTAAGGTCATACAATGCCTTCTATCAATTTGCATACATGAGACTCCTTCCCATGAATCACAAAATGATCTGGCTGCTCAATATACACTTCTTCTTCAATCACACCAATAAGAAATGCAGTCTTTACATCCATTTGATGTAGCTTCCAACCTTTAGCGGATGCAATAGCAATAATAGTCCTAATAGATGTATATCGAGCAACAGGAGAAAATGTCTCCTCATAATCTATTCCCTCCTTTTGAGAGAATCCTCTTGCCACAAATCTTGCCTTGTGCTTCTCAATGCTACCATTAGCTGCATGTTTGATTTTGTAGAGCCACTTGGAAGATACAAATGATTTCCCTTTAGGTCTTGGAACAACATCTCATACATCATTCTTGATGATAGACTGATACTCTTTTGTCGTTGCATATTTCCATACTTGTTAATTGGATGCCTCCTCAAAACCAGAAGGCTCAGACTCAATGATGTGACTCATCAATGCCACATAGCCTGGAAACTTCTATGGTATTTTTCTTTCCCTAAAGGTTCCTTGAGGAGATGCATACTTTTTGGCCTCTTGCATAGTTTGTCTATCCCATAGAGGTCTCTTTCGACCTATAGCAATGTCTCTCGGCCCATCAGTCAGTTCCATGGGATCAATTGGATCAATAGTCTCAACTGGTTCATTAGACTCCCTCTAAATCTCAGGAGTATGATCAGGAGAAATGTCTATATCCTGAGGTGTCTCATGTTCTTCACTATCTATATCCACGTAAGACCCTTTAGATCTTTTGAAGGCTACGTCCTCTTCAAAGGAGACATCCCTGTTGATCTCAATCTATTTCTGCCTTGGAATGTAGACTTTGTAGGCCTTAGAAGACTCATTGTATCCCAAAGATATACCCTTCTTTCATGAAGGTTCTAGCTTTGATCTTTTATCCTTAGTCACATGAATATAAATAGGACAACCAAAAATTATTAAAGGACTAACCTCAGGTTTCACACCTGTGAAGGCCTCTTTAGGAGTCATGTTTCCCAATATTCGATGAGGGCTTTGGTTTTGAACATACACTGCAATTCTAGAAGCTTTTTCCCAAAGGAAAGTCTATAAATCTTGATCATGAATCATAGCCTTAGCTACCTCAACTATGGATCTATTCTTTCTTTTGAAAACTCCATTTTGTTGAGGGTTGTACAAAACACAGAACTCCTCTTGATCCCTGCCTCAATGCAGAAATTACGAAATCATCCAGAAGTGTATTGTCCTCCATTATCAGATCTTAGAACCTTAATTCTTTACCCAAACATGTTTTCAATCAAATCCAAAAATACAAGTACTTCAAGAATAGTCATCAATGAAAATCACATAATACCAAAATTCACTCAAAGATGCCACAGACATTAGACCACATAAATCAGAATGAACAAGATCTAAAATTCATTTTGATCTACTATCACTACTATGAAAGGGACTCTTGATATTCTTACCCAGTGCACATCCTCTGTAAATTCCATTGTGCTCCTGACTAAGCTTCAATAGACCAGTAACCATCTTTTCCATAGATGGAAGAGCTTTGAAGTGTAAGTGAGCAAGTCTCCTATACCATAGCTCACTCAAACTGGTAGAGTCGTGCAATAATTCCTGAACTGGATGAATAGAAAGTTTGTATAGGCTCTCTTGACGAACACCAATCACACGAGTTTTTTTGATACTAGAGTTCTTAGGCCAAGCAAGAACTTTCCCTTTAGAAAAAGCAACTTGGTACCTCTTGTCCTCCAATGCTGAAATGGAGAAAAGAATTATTTTTATTCCTTGTACAAACAAGACATCACTCGGATGAAGATGGATGCTAGAATCTAGATGAAGAGAGGTGGTCCCAGCTCCTTTTACGGAATAACAAGCATCATCTTTGATTATCACTTGCAAGTTGGTTTCTCTTTCTACCAAGTCTGAAAGATGCTCTCGATATCCTGTAATGTGTCATGAAGCACCACTATCAATCAACCAAGTGTCACTGTCTGATGGAACATTGCTTGAAAGAGCAGAGATGAATAGAAATCCCCCTAAGTTATCTCTAGATTCCTTTTGAGGTGACACATCATCAACATCTATAGTAGAAGCATGTTGCTTTGGTTTTGATATGCAATCTCGAGCATAGTGACCATACTTTTCACACCTGAAACATTGAATGTGAGATAGATCCTGCTTCTTCTTTGGTTCAGGAACAGAATTTAATTTTGTCTCTATTCCTCTTGAAATTTCCTTTTCTCCCTTCTCTTCCTTTCCTTCTGGAAGTTTGAGCAGCAAGGACATGATTTTCTTCATTATGAGAGCTTCACCCATTTCCTCTTGCTACCAATCTGGATTCCTCTTGAATGCAATCAGCTCGAAGATGATCAAACTTTGGCAATTTAGATCTTCCACTTATGCTTTGGATAAATGGCTCCAAAGATTGAGGAAGGCCATTCAGTGCCAAGATAACTAGGTCTCTATCTTCAACTATATCTCCAATGGCACATAGTTGATCTCTCAACTCACCAATCTTCATGAAGGAGATGACTGAATCTCCTTTAGCCATTTTTATATGATGGAGTTGTTGTCTCAAGGCAAGAGCTCTGTTGGTATTGTTGATCTCATACAATCCTTGTAGATTCTTGATCATGTCTTTGGTTGTCTTCATCTTGGAGATAATTGGCACTAGATGATTGTTACCCATTTTTCACCCACAGGCTCAATCAGGTAGGATAATCATGTGACAAAGGTTTGAGAAGGCCACATGGAGCATTCACACAAGGGGAAAATTCAGGCATCTGATGACATTTCACAGGGGAGCTCAGTTGAAAAGCATGCCTTAGTCAATTTGACATAATTTTCCTTTAAGGAGAAAGTCGGCAAGACCCTCCTACTGTCTGGCCGACTAACAGCTTTGATACACTCTATTTTGAACAGGTCGTTGTGACCTAGCTTTTGTCTTATCGAACGAAGTTGCAGAGCCTATCGCTATAACAAGAGGGGTTCGGTATGACCTCTTACCGCATGGATTTCTTTGGCTGATAGTCCATTCAATTGTCATTCGGCGAGACCCACAACAACCACGGGCTTCGGGGTAACCTATAGCGCTTGGTGAGAAGTCCCAGCGAAGGTTCAATGTCTCGCTGATAGCAGATGGTGGCAAGTCATCGGGGGAAACTCTCACCAGAGGAAACACTGTCGGTGAGAGGTCTCAATGATGTGAGAAAGTCACATCGATTGCTTGCACTTGGGCAGAATGAAGAGTTTGCCAAAAGGTCCTACGACCAACTAAAGTCACACCGACCGGACACTTCGGGGTAAGTGAAGGAACTCGCTAAGAGGTCTTAGCAAGAATGGAATGTCTCAGTGATAAGCACAAGTTTCAGCAAGGATATTTCCTTTGGCGTACATCTTTTCGAAGGATGAAGAAACCATTGAAGACAAAAGAGAGGCCTCGCCAAGACTTGAGGCTTTCGCAATGATGTCTCGGCGACCAGTAGGGGTTACGCTGACAGTGTTTCACCAGAGAGTTTCGGCATAATGCATAATGCTTCCTCTTTGGTAAGATGTCTTCCCAAAAAGATGGAGTCCCACCGACACAAAAGAACCCCTCGGTATGACTAAGGGACTTCGCCAGGATGTCACACCGATCTATGGATGTCTCCCCGAAAGGAAGAGGAGCTCGCAGAAGGAAAAAGAGCTCGGGTATGGTCTCAGCGACCCGTTAAAGTCTCACCGATATAAAGACCTTTGGTATAGCATTCCAAGTTGAAGAAAGGTATTCCCAACTCGGTGATCTCTTGGTGAAAGGAAGGCAGAGCTCGATAAGGTAAAATGCATTCGGGGAGACACTAATGGTCCCTTGCCGACAGATGAAATAGGGCCTCGCCAAGCAAAGTGCCTTTAGTATGATATCTTCTCGACTGGTGGGAGTCTCAATGAAATGAGGAGAGCTCGAGGTAGACAAGGGGAGTTCGTCATGACGTCTCAGCGATAGTTTTCCAATAGCTTTAGAGGGCCATAATTGCATCAGCAAGACACCTCCACTGTCTCACCAAGATGCGATTTTGACTGAACGAGTTTTTGACCCCTGGGGAATCTGCGTGTAGTGAGCCCAAATAATCAAAGAAATCCAAAACCAAGTCGTGGTAGCTCAACCAGATGAAGAAGATCAACAGAATGGCAGGCAGCGGGTATCTATTCGGAGCCCAGGAGCATTCAAAGCAGCTCGACTATGGAGAGATTCAAAGATCAACACGAGGATCAGAAATGAATGTGGTGGTTGTTGCTAGAGATCTGAGGGCTTCTCCAAGGGCGGTTCTTGACACTGACATGAAAAATAGGACACGTAGGGTGCAGCATTAATTTTGATCAAAAAAATTGAGGATAGATCTTTCGGAGACCGATATCTTGTAAGCCCTAAGGGGCCGCGATCTTTTTTGTATATAAGGCATTTTTTGTCTTTTTGTAAATAGTTCTGATGTATGCTCTTCTGAAGTCTGTAACCCTTTTTGTAGTCCTCTCTCAGACTAGTAGGATTCTGTAACTCAATTTGGATCATAATATACAAAATCTACCTTGGTTACTATTGATGGTCCATCTTTTGCCTTCTGATTCTTGTGAAGTATTGTGCATTATTTTTTGATTCATTGAGCTACTTAGTGAAATATTCTCTTTCCTTATAGGTTTTGTTTCATGTCGTGCCTTTCTTTGCAGAAGTAGTATCATGTAGGTTGCAAACTGTGTTTACTTTATCCTGCACATAATCTTCTAGTTAGTGAAAATATGCCTTTCCTCCTTGAAGACATGTGCATGTCAAACCTGTTTGTATGCGTGATCTACAGGATCTTGCTGTGCAATCCTATGGTTTCCACCAGTATTCAAGTGTAAATCGAGTATCTCATTGTTCCTGTCATTTCGGTGTATCACCCTAGGATTTAATTTCCATTGTCTATGTTTTTTCCTTCTCTCTTTCCCTTTACAGATCAATAGTTTAGGTGATTACCCAACAAGGAATCCGGCCTTCTCCGAAGGTTGACCTCTACTTACAAGAAACCCACATCTTTAGAGGTCTTCCCATGTTACACTAAGGCGTTGAACATCAGGTTCAACAAGGGTGCAACTTCAGGTGATAACAATTTTGGCACGCCCGGTGGGACAGTCGAACAGACAATTTGAAAATTACATGTCTATTGTTGGTTTTTGATGTGCAACCAATAAGATTTGGGCCTTTTAGAGGTTAACATTAGCATATCATGGCAACTCCATGTACCAATGCATCATTGAGGAATTCAAAATATTGAGAGATCTGGTGTTTTTCTCAATAATATCAACCTTTGAAGGCAGCGCAAATAGCACCATGGTGACTCCGATTTAACATCAGCTAGTTTCTACAGCCCAGGTACCTACAGTTAAGGAGGTTTGCTATCTATACTTGCTTATGCTTCATATTTTACCTTGCAATGTCTAGTTATCAGCAATATAGTGGTTATTCTCCTCCATTTTTATGAAAATTTAAGTTTTGGGTCTCCAAACGGTCCTTCTTCTCATTGCAACCAGCATTATCAGCAATCCTATCATGCTTTCCACCCTCCCACCCCTGCTCAATTCCCCTCGCAGCATATTAATTCCACTTTGAGCCAGCCTTGTAGCCTCCTGAGTCAATCCCAAAATTCTAACAATGCGAATACCGAGTTGGGTAGCATCAGGGAAATGTTGTTGCAATTTCAAAGGCAGATGTTAGGCATAGAAAGGGAAAATGAGTATAATAGGCAGTAGGAGGAGCTTGCTTATCAAGCTTATATTCATCAACAGGAACTTGAGACACAAAGAGGATCCCATTTAGTACAAGAATTTCAGCAGAGTTAGTCTAACTCTCCTGAAGAACAACTTTCTCAAATGCCCCAATCAGCTGCTTCCTTTTCAAATCCTTTCTTTGAGGAAGGACTTCACTACACGAGATTCAATGTTCTAGGATTTGAACAAAATGAAACTTCTATCGAAAAGAAAGGAGAGGAGGAGAAACTTATTGATCAAGATGATTTAATCCTTTGGGAGAAGATTAAGAATGTGAATCCTTTGCATTTAGCCATTAAGTGTTATCAATTGCAGCAGCAAAGGATTGAGCAGGAAGAGGACACTTGTTCCAAAGAATCCTTGACTGTTCTAACCGATCAGCAAGGTCAACAAAGTAAGTCTTCTAATTCTTCAATTAAGCTCCCTAAGTTTGAAATTCCAAATTTTAGGAGTTATCATCTAGTGCAAAAGCCTACAGTTGAGGAAACTCAGTCCATCATCCCTCAAGAGCAGCCCAATGATCAAGTGGGTTCAGTCATTATGGGGGAGGATAGAATCCCAAATCTGTTACATCTAGCTATGGAGGAATATAGAAGACAATAGCAGCAAACGATTGAACAGCAAGAAAGCATGGGTGGGTTGCTTGTTGGTGACAATAAGCAAGACAATAGGCCCTCAATTCAGGGAGAACAGCCTGAGATTGAATCTGATATTATCCGCCAAGGTGGAAACTTTGATGTTTTTGAACATGTTGGGGTTGGAAAAGCTACTGTTGAATTTTTGGAGGAGGAAGCTAACTTTGATCCTTTTGAAGACTCATAAGTAGTTGATAGTCATGATGAACTAGGACAACAGGTTCATGAACTTGAACAAATGTTGAAACATCAGGAGGATCCTAATGAGCCTAATTTGCAAAGTCATAACTGGTTGGAGGAACTTCCATTTCATTGTACAGAGGGACCTGAGACTTCATCACCACTTGAATTGTTGTCTTCTTGCATTGAAAAAGAAAATCCTGAATCAGAATGTAACTCTTCTAGTGATGATGAGAATTATGAGCAGCTTCCATTCTGGTCTATAAAAGAGCTTGAGGTTGATGAATTGATTGAAGATGTGATGGAGGAAGTTATCTCTTTGTTCTCCGTTGAAGAAATGAGTGTTCATTCAGGAAAGCATGAACATACTGAAGAGGTTTCTATTCTTTCACCAATTCAGTCACAGAGATTAGATCTTCCCAGCCAGCAAGGTGATAAAATGGTAGTTCATGAGCAAGAGATCAAAGCAAGCTCAATCCTTGCCCTTACCGGAGGCTGTCCAATCAGGTACCTAGCTCAGATGGAATCCAATGCAACACCAAGGACGAATCTTACACCCAAGCATGAGTATACTGCTCAGGAGGAGTGCACTCAAGTCACCTTTCAACCTCAGAACGTGAATGTTTACATTCCATACAAAAAGGTTAGTAAGCCTGAGTATGTTTTGCCAGAGATCTTGCAGCCATCTATTGAATTGTCATGCATGCTTCATTTCTCTTTAGTTGTTCTCCAGCATGGCAAACATTGTAAATTTTTTAGAAAGGGCAGTTATTTTACCCAACCTGTCAATGGGTTTGTTTGACCAATTTCTTATTGGTTAGTGTAGGGTAGGTTTAGATGCAGTTTATATTCCCTAAGTGTTGTTTTCAACATAGTTAAATAGTTTCCCTTCTATATTTTTTCTTGTTTTTAATAAGTTTCCAAGTGTTCTAGTGAGTTTCTAATGAGTTACAGCCATGTACAAAGCTGCTCTTGATCTTTCTTGAGTTGTCCCAATGACTCCATGCCCAATGGATAGGCCTAGGCTACTCGTTTCATGTTTAGCAGGCAAACATCCAACAAAGGTCGCCAGAAATGTTACCCAATTTTCATCCACGGGCTCAATCAGGTAGGATAATCATGTGACAGAGGTTCGAGAAGGCCAAATGGAGCATTCGCACAGGGGGAAAAGTTAGGCATCTGATGACATTTCACAGGGGAGCTTAGTTGAAAAGCATGCCTTAGTCAATTTGACATAATTTTCCTTTAAGGAGAAAGTCAGCAAGACCCTCCTACTATCTAGCCAACTAACAGCTTTGATACACTCTGTTTTGAATAGGTCGTTGTAACCTAGCTTTTGTCTTACCGAACGAAGCTGCAAAGCCTATCGCTATAACAAGACGGGTTCGGTATGACCTCTTACCACGTGGATTTCTTTAACTGATAGGCCATTCAATCGTCATTTAGTGAGACTCATGGTGAGCACGAGCTTTGGGGTGACCTACAGCGCTCGGTGAGAAGTCCCAATGAAGGTTCAATGTCTCGCCGATAGCAGATGGTGGCAAGTCATCGAGGGAAACTCTCGCCAGAGGAAACACTATCGGTGAGAGGTCTCAACGATGTGAGAAAGTCACACCGACTGCTTGCGCTCAGGCAGAATGAAGAGTTCTCCAAAAGGTCCTGCAACCAACTAAATTCACACCGACCGGACACTTCGAGGTAAGTGAAGGAACTCGCTAAGAGGTCTTAGTGAGAATGGAATGTCTCAGCGACAAGCATAGGTTTCAACAAGGATATTTCCTTCGGCGTACATCTTGTCGAAGGATGAAGAAACTACCGAAGACAAAAGAGAGGCCTCGCCAAGACTTGAGGCTTTCGCAGTGATGTCTCGGTGACCAGCAGGGGTTACGCCGACAGTGTTTCATCGGGGAGTTTCGACATAATGCATAATGCTTCCTCTTTGGTAAGATGTCTTCCCGAAAAGATGGAGTCCTACGGACACAAAAGAACCCCTCGGTATGACTAAGGGACTTTAATAAGATGTCACGCCAATCTATGGATGTCTCCCCGAAAGGAAGAGGAGCCCACGGAAAGACAAAGTGCTCGAGTATGGTCTCAGCGACCCGTTAAAGTCTCACCGATATGATGAACTTCGGTATAGCATTCCAAGTTAGAGAAAGGTCTTCCCGACTTGGTGATTTCTTGGCGAAAGGAAGGCAGAGCTCGGTAAGGTAAAATGCATTTAGGGAGACACTAATGGTCCCTTGCCGACAGATGAAATAGGGCCTCGCCAAGAAAAGTGCCTTCGGTATGATATCTTCTCGACTGGTGGGAGTCTCAGGGAAATGAGGAGAGCTTGGGGTAGATAAGGGGAGTTTGTCATGATGTCTCAGCGATAGTTTGAGTCATGTCGATAGCTTTAGAGGTCCATAATCGCATCGGCGAGACACCTCCAGTGTCTTTCCGAGATGCGATTTTGATTGAACGAGTTTTTGACCGCCTAGGAATCTACGTGTAGTGAGCCCAACCAATCAAAGAAAGCCAAAACTAAGCCGTGGCAGCTCAACCAGATGAAGAAGATCAACATAATGGCAGGCAGCGGGTATCTGTTCGGAGCTCAGGAGCATTCAAAGCAGCTCGACTACGGATAGATTCAAAGATCGACACGATGATTAGAAATGAATGCGGTGGTTGCTGCTAAAGATCTGAGAGCTTCTCCAAGGGAGGTTCTTGACACCGACATGAAAAATAGGACACGCAGGGTGCAGCATTAATTTCGATCAAAAAATTTGAGGATAGATCTTTCGGAGACCGATATTTTGTAAGCCCTAAGGGGCCGTGATCTTTTCTGTATATAAGGAATTTTTTTCCTTTTTGTAAATAGTTCTAATGTATGCTCTTCTGAAGTCTGTGACCCTTTTTACAGTCCTCTCTTAGACTAGCAGGATTCTATAACTCAATTTGGAACATAATATACAAAATCTACCTTGGTTACTATTGATGGTCCATCTTTTGCCTTCTGATTCTTGTGAAGTATTGTGCATTCTTTTTTGATTCATTGAGATACTTAGTGAAATATTCTCTTTCCTTATAGCTTTTGTTTCATGTCGTGCCTTTCTTTGCAGAAGTAGTATCATGTAGGTTACAAACTGTGTTTACTTTATCCAGCACATAATCTTCTAGTTAGTGAAAATCTGCCTTTCCTCCTTGAAGGCATGTGCATGTCAAACTTGTTTGTATCCATGATCTACAGGATCTTGTTGTGCAATCCCATGGCTGTCACCAGTATTCAAGTGTAAATCGAGTATCTCATTGTTCCTGTTATTTCAGTGTATCACCCTAGGATTTAATTTCCATTGTCTATGTTTTCTCCTTCTCCCTTTCCCTTTACAGATCAGTAGTTTAGGTGATTACCCAACAAGGAAGCCAACCTTCTCTGGAGGTTGACCTCTACTTACAAGAAACCCACATCTTTAAAGGTCTTCCCATGTTACACTAAGGCGTTGAACATTAGGTTCAACAAGGGTGCAACTTCAGGTGATAACAATGATCCTTCATGGAGTCTATCAAGATCTTCCTAGCCTTCCTGCCATTCTTCTTCCATTGAGTTTTCTCAACATCATTGGATGGCTCAGGCACATCATTTTCCATGAAGTGTAGATCATTTTCTTCTAGTGCAATAAGAACTCGAAACTTCCATGAGGTGAAATTTGATGCACCTATTGGAAGACTGAAATCATTAAGAGGGGGGGTGAATCAGTGATTTATGAAAGCCACAAAAAATTTCAAAGTCAAGATTGTAAGTTTACTTTTGAATAAAAAGGACAGGTGGCAGTATATGAAGCAGAATTGATTTGTGTATCAACTAAGCATATGAATAATACATTGGTATGGATAGACTTAAATGAACTATTTGTGCTTTCACTTGAATGAAATTCCATAACATTAACAGGACAACTTCAATATAAACATTTACAGAAATGAAAATACAATCATTCAACTGTGAACTGATAAGGATAAACATCACAATCTAGCAATATTATCATAACAAAGCAATGACATTATAAGACCATGAATTTTATGAGTGGAAAACCCTCTTGGGGTAGAAAAACCACTCCAAAATGATGCCTTACTGACTTAAATAAAACCACTGTTTACAATGCCTTACAGGCAAAATTTAGAGTACCCACTCTAGGAGCACCAACCCCTTCTACAAAAATCAGAATAATAAAATATCAGAGGATTTCTCTATTTCAACTCAACCCACACAATTCTTTCGTACTAATACATCAAATATTCTAAAGATACATTTTTGAATCTCTAAAATACAAGATATACCAGTTAAACATTTTGGATCATGTTTACAAGAATTTCAATGGCAAAATTTATGCACTAATCTTCTTAAAAATGACAACACCAAAAAAAAAAATCAATCTCTATTTTATACACATGTTCTCATGTAACTTCATTGAAATTTCTAGATTGAAATAATTGATTTCTTCAACTAAATGCATTAACCCTTTATCCAGTTGTTAAGGAACAATCAAGGGTTTCGAATAACTTTAACCACTGAATCTTCATGACTAATGCCTTAACAAAAAAATAATGTTCAAAGCATGTAAATTGTATTTATCTTAATACATGTTTAAGGAGGAATGAAAATAAACAAATACTAGAAGAACCATTCCAAAACTATCCAGCTGAAGTCTTCCATCAACAAGCTTTGTCTCCTTTTTTTAACTTCCATAGTCAAGCATTTTTTTCCAAAAATATGCAACTACAACTCCATGGTGGCGGCTAGGTTTTCACAAGTTTACACAATAAAACAATAGCAACTCTGCCCTATATTTCCCCCAAGTCTTTCAAAGACTTCAACCAAAAAGATAATCATTTTAAATCTAAGAGAATACACAATGATTAAAATCATTTTGAAGTCTGGTGGGAAACAACATCATATCACATGATTTAATCAAGTATTAAAATGCTTTTGAGACCATTGATTGCTTACACACATCATTAGTTCTCAAAGACTTGTCGAAGCTACATAATATCCTTGTCGACAAAAATAATCACACTGATATAATAGTTGTTGATAGTGAGGTTTAGTCACATGTATATTGTGACTTATCATTTAAAACTGATACAACAATACCATATGCGCAAAGAAACTTGATAGGGTTTAGAATACATAAACCATGAAAACCACTTTAATCACCTTTTGATGCCAATTATGCTCACATAATAGTGTCTATTTTTTTCATATCCAATGACACAATTATAGTACCAAACATATATGCCAAGAAATATACAAATGTGCATGATCAAAACATTCAAATACAATAAAATGAGATAATCAAGACCAAAAAATGTGGAGTCCTTATGCATCTGAAAAAAAAATGAATGTTTTGTCACCTAAAGCACTGATTGTTTTGGAAAACTAAACCTGCAAATGCTCAATCAGAATATGATCAAATAACCTATACCATGATCAACCTGAATACCTTGTACAATGCCTTATCAAAACTGTCAATCCAACATAATCAAAACACTGAAAGAATATCATGTAGAGTAGATCAAACAACTGAACCATCATGGATATCGTGAAAGTGAAGTAGCATCAATCTGAAATCTGAAAATGAATAGTCATGAATCTCCTGAAACTCATCTCCACAAAAGAATTCCACAAAGTATCATTGGCAACATCAAGAACACGTCAGCATGTAAAACCTTAATTGTAGCACCCTAAAAAATAAACACTTTCAGTACAAATATGCATCAAGATCCAATCAAAATGATGTAGATAGAGCCAAGGAAATCATGATATAAACTAAACCAAATCATATGCCACCAAGATTAGACCATCCCAACTGTATAAATCATGTGCATGTATTATCCAAATCAAGGAGTTTTTTCACAGTGTTACCAAGATGTCAATGACACAACACATGTCAGAGATACATATCATTCAAAGACAAACTAAGCATGATCAACTGAATACACCATCTGCATATCATGGGAACCAATCAACCTAACAATCAATGAGAGAATGCATCGTGCATCAATGTTAATGAACCAGTTTCCAAACAACCAATCAGCATCCTCGAAACCAATATGCACATCATGTAGCTTGTCAATGTCAATCAAAGAACACCAATATAAGAACCAATTTTTTCATCAAGGACAAACATCAAACATCAAGGACAAATCACAAACAACTGAGAGTCAACAGCACCATCAATCCTATCTCCAACCTTGACTTCGTTCACCATCTTCAAAACTTAGATAGACTGCCCTAGATAAGAAGAAGACTCTGCTGCTTAAACAAATCTGATCAGATCTTGCTTAAACCCACTCTAATACCACGTTAGTTTTAGACCAGAAATGAAGATAAGCAGCAACACAAAATAATGAACAACTGAAACACAGCAAATACCCTTGGAAAACCCTCCTTGAGGGAGAAAAACCCAGCCAAAATATATCTCTTATATATTGAATGAAAAGGAGCAGAATTTTGCTTACAACTTGGCCCAAATGCAAGGCCAACTTGATGTAATGAATGATAGCACCTCTCCTAGATGCAAATATACAAACACATGATTTCTCCTTGATATTGATCTGCTTGAAGAAATATTACAATCTACTACAAATATGTGAACTCCCTCTTGAAGTGTGAATTATTTCTTGAAAAATTGAATGATCAAATGAATGATCATTGCTTGGTATATATACAAATCAAAGGCGTATTTTCATTTAGAGTCGGCCTCTTTCACAAAAAAAGGCAACTTTTTATTTGAGTCGGCCCATAAAAAATAAATTAATATTTATAGCAAGTTCAACTTGCTTTTATTTATTTTTCATTTATTATTTAAATTTGGGAGAAGGATATCTCCCACCACTATAATGTCAGCTAGGGAAAACTTTAAGAAACCCCCCCCCCCTCGGAAAAGGTGTAAAATCCTGGAGAATCTTGTATAATTCCCAATAAAAATATTAATTTTAGTGGCAATTTTTTTCGTTTTTCGTGAAAAAAAATGTCCATTGGAAAATATTTTCTAATCGCTAGAAGTTTGTGGAAAATCCTAGCAAAATGCAATTTTTTTAAAACCACTAAAATTTTTCCATTGGCTATTAAAATCTATTTTCAAACCAATAAAATATTTTGATTGGCGAATTAAACCTATCAAACCAGAAAAAATAATTTTGTTGGCGATTAAACCTATTTTCAAATGATTAAGAAAAAAACATTAGCGAATTAAACATTGTTTACTAAGAGAAGGAGGCATGGAAGTTTCCATAAAAAGTGAAGCATTTATGAAGGTTTTTTGCCGGCTTCGAAATTGGCATTAATGGAGATGGCTGGGAAATTGAGATGTATTAAAGACACACATCTCATGTAGTCGTTCGTCGATGGGTGGTTGTCTGGAAACTAGTGAACCAGAGAAACAATGGAGGCCAGTTTCACCTTGACATCGCAGAGGAAGCTAGACCCTTTCGATGGCACGGGGTTTATTTCTCTTCAAGGATGTGCAGGTGGCACAAGCAGTTCAATTTATTTTGGGTAAAGGCTTTGAAAAATTAAAGCATAGATACAGGACCAAAATGGATATTTATTCGTTGGTCATGGCTTGGGGTCTGGACTTGGGAGATTCAGTGGATGTAGTGAGGAAAGTCATGAAAACTCTAGCTCACAAAGATTTTTTAGAGGATATGGAAGGCATTATGGAACGGGCAATACCAGGAGTGGGGCTTATTAAGGTTGAAGGCATGGATGGTGGAGGCCCAGAGCTCGCGGATTTAAATCATCTCCTTATCAGGTGGCCAGAAGGATGCACCAAAGATCTGTGGTAAGAAGATGCAGAGTGCAGGTGGCAAGCACTCAAAATCTACATCAAGCTAATGGAGGTCGAGGAGGTCATAGAGAATCTCAAAGACATCGCCAAAGCAGAGATGTGTGAAAAGAAGGGTTTGCATCTAAGGAAGAAGATGAAGACGATTAATTCATCGAAGGCGTCTGAGTAGTACAAGTTTTTTTAAAAAAAAGATTACTATATTAAATCTTGTCTGTGATTTTTTTTGGGGGGGGTTATGCCTGGATTTGCATTGTAATTGTAAAACACCTTGGGGCACGAACAATGGTTGGAAGGGTAGATTTTAGGCGGGTATGATTAGGGATAATTTGATATGTTGGAAATGGAAACTGTGCTGGTTAATCATATTTTTTGGTAGTTGATGGATGAACATAAATCTAAAGTATATTTTATAGCATTAGTTTAAAATTGGAATAATTTTGGGTAGTTGATGGATGAAGATAAATCTATAGTATATAATAATGTTTATGATAAAAATATAAATTAGTTTAGAATTGGAATAATTCTTTATAATTTCACTTTATATTAATATATATGATTTATTCAACAGCATTTATTTTATAGCATTTTGTTTACAGTGATTCTCAACTTTTTTTTTTTTCAAGATAATATAGCATTTGGTTTTATTGGTGAGCATGTTGAAATTTTATTTGTCCAAAAACAAATAATTTATGTTTTTAGATAGATGAATTTAAGGATTAAACTATAAAAAAAATTCAACAACATTTATTTTATAGCATTTATTTAATATGTATGATTAATAAAATCAATAATATTTTAATATAAAAGATTTTATACAAAAAAATATAAATTAAATATTTTTTTGACAGTTAAATTTTTTCATAAAACATAAAGTGATAGGCATTTAAATGAATAAAACTGTCACAAAATTTTCATATGACAGGTAGGGGTGGCAGTCAAATTCCAAGCCTGGCCGAGAGGTAATAATTTTCCAAACTCCACATGTACCGATCTTAATTACCCATTGATCCTCCAGTCATGTCCACTTGCTAAAATCTACCCACGATCTTCACTTCATAAATGCACCATCCTTGCCACCTTTCCTATCTTAATTCACCAAAGTTGAGGTTTTGGTGCTTTTCCTATCCTTAGTTGCAAGTCTTTCTTGGTCATCTATGTAGTCGATGGGTCAAAAGTTTTGACAACTTCAAAACTTCAGACTTTGGTTGTAAGGTTCCAAGTTTCAACGACCACACGACATTATGGACCACTATCGTTCGATGAATTTTTGATGGACGGCTATAGTTCATTTTGGAAGTAAATCTCTGAAGCAGTAAATTTGTGAATTGAAACCTCTGAAATTACACTAGAACTGTTAGATGCGACCATGTGGTGAGATCAAGGCTCATCGTGGTAATGAACCCAATGGGTTGGATTTTGGCGATGAGTGATAGAAGAACTTAAGTGGCAGAAATATGCATGTGCAGAAATTTTATTTTAAACGAGGGACTTCCTATGAAGAACGTAGGACCAAGGCTTAAAAACTTAAGAACGTTTTACACAAAGGATGTAAAGGAAAATCAATATAACCATGACCATTCGATTTTTTTTTATGGACGGTTGTAGTTACATTCTGGAAGTAAATCTCTGAAACAATAGATTTGTGAATTGAAACCTCTGGAATTACACTAGAACCGTTAGATGTGAACATGTGGGGAGATCAAGGCTCATCATCATGGTAATGAACCCAATGGGTTGGATTTTGGTGATGAGTGATAGAAGAACTTAAGTGGCAGAAATATGCATGTGCAGAAAGTTTGTTTTAAAAGAGGGACCACCTACGAAAAACGTAGGACCAAGGCTTAAAAACTTAAGAACATTTTACACAAAGGATGTAAAGGAAAATCAATATAACCACGACCATTCGATGATTTTTTGATGGACAACTGTAGTTGCATTTTGAAAGTAAATCTCTGAAGTAGTAAGCTTGCAAATTGAAACATCTTGAATATCACTAGAACTGTTAGATGCAAACACATGGCAAGATCAAGGCTCATTTCTCTCTTTTCAATGCCTCGACATATTACATTTCATTTAATTGAAATTCTTAATCTTTTAGTTTTGAACATCTGAAGCAATTGATTGGACAGCTCATAGCTTTAATGAAACAAGATTTGTAATGATTTCATATTGTTTGAGTGGCACTGGTAGTGCTGACTGGAGTATGGTGATTTTGACAGCTTGTCGGATTGAGGTACAATATGCATGTATCCAGACTTCAATCAAATTAAACATTTTAATTTTAAATTGTGCATGTAAGGCTTAAGATACACGAATTGACTAAGTTGGTTTTTTGGTTTGTGCGAATCAAGTTGGTAGCGGCACTAGTGGCCCATAATTTATTAAATAGGGTAGGTAATAGTAATAGTAATAATGAGACATTGTAATTCAATTGTAATAAAATAAATGGTTATAAATTTACAGTAAAGAATTATTCAAATCATTTTTTTTTCCTTTGAGAAATTAAGTATTAATTGCATGCAAAGGTGGAGTAAGTAGCCATTTATCACATTCCATTTGCAAAATTTGAAGTAGTGGTATAAAATTCCAAAAAGGTGAGTTGTGGGCGAGGATTAAAATGGAAACGCTGTTTGTGTTGGGCATGAAGAAGAAATAGCAGGCCTTTAGAGGGGAAATAACTGATAAGCGACTGTAGGGGCTGATGAATTCAACCCATCCACTCATTCTCTGGGCAACCAAGCAAGTGGTTGGGCCAAAATTTATGAAGGCTTATCACAGAGCCAGAGCAAATACGGAGATTCCAGCAATGTTCTTAGCATTCCTTTTGCATATGGGAGTCTCGAAAGAGATAAGCAAAAAATTGACCCCAATGGTCTTCGTGCATGCATGGTTGGGCAACATTGACACGGCGCTAGATAATGTGGATGAGAATAGGAAAATCCCCATGCCACAGAACTACTACATGATGCGGATGAGAGGGAGAGAGGTAATGAAGTTTCCTTTGGTCTAAACCATCAACCCAGAAGGATTTGAAAATTTGTGGGCTGAAAGGGACTGTAGCATTTTCTTTCTCCTCAGGCCAGCAAAGCTGATGACCAATCTCCCTCATGGGTGGGCAATGAGATACTCAGAGGATGAAGTCTAGCAAAGGAAATTGTAGTGGGTGATGATGATGATTGGGACCTTGGAGATGGGGAAGAATGGGTTGTGAATGATCCTAGGGACCCGGAGGAAAAGGTCAAAAGCCTAGCGCACCAGAAATGTGGAGCAAACTACTCGGTGATTGCAAATTGCAAGGCGTACCTAAAATGCATAGAGTCAGAGGATGATGATGATGAAGAGGATGATGATGAATGATAAAGTCTGGTTGGGTATTTTTTCAGCTTTTTGTTGTTGAATAGCAATAGTAACAGTAACAGGGTAATTGAGTCAGTCTCGAGTCTTGGAGTGCCTGTACTAAAATTGAGGCCAATTTTGTAATGCATGAAAATATGGGTGGGCTAGCTAATCAGGGAAGGTCACTTGATAGAAATCGCCTTCAAGGTGGTTTTTTGAAAAATAGAAACTCATGTAATCCTTTTTGATAATCAATACAAGGTGTTTCCCCTAGCAGCGTTTTACCTAGCAAAATAATAATAATTGCATGCAGATTTAAAAGTAAAACATAAAGCAATACACATGTATTACATTTATGTTTTCACTAGTGATCCAGCAAAAGCTTGGCGCTTGCACTTACATTTGTAGTTGTACTACATAATAATGTGACATTGTAATTTAGTTGTAATAAATTAAATGGTTGTGCTATTAATTTGACATTGCAATTCCTTTTATTAAGTCCTTTGCAACATTAAGTGTTACTGTGCTATTAATGTGACATTGTAATTCCTTCTATTAAGTCCTTTGCAATTGTAACGTTAAGTGTTATTGTGCTTAGTGATATTAATGGTTGTGCTATTAATGTGACATTGTAATTCATTTTATAAAGGCCTTGATAATCCAAGCGCATTAATGGTTAAAAATTAAAAAAACTTTAAAACACATGTTTATTATTTATATCATAAATTACTCAACCATTCGATGAACAATAACATTTCATGTATGGTTGTAGACTCAAAATAAGGGAGCAAAGCAAGCTTAGTCACTAGGCCTTTGAGTTTTATAACCATGTGACATGTCACATTGTCGCAAAGTTCTAAATTTCATAACTACCTAATTCCCCAACTTGGTTCACTTTGTTGAGTAACTTAAGTTCATGCATACGTAACCTTTGAGTTATGATGTGTGGATTTAGTCGGTGGGTCAGAGGTTTCAAAAACATTGAAACTTCAGACTTTGGTTTTGAGGTTCCAATTTTCAACGACCACACGACATGTTGGACTTATCTTGCCTTTCAAAGGCGTCATCATCTGACATCTCATTGAATGCTATGTATAGAATAAACTTGAGTTTTCTTTTTAGGAATTTCCAAAATGCAGGTTTAAAGGCTATTATTTTGAGGTATGAAATTGAATGTCGCATTTAAAGCATGTCCTATCAAAATAAACGGCATAAGTGGGTGGCAAACTTGTACTCAGGAATTTAGCCTACATTCTCGTTCTTTGCCATGGCTAGTACTTCTTAAGTGCAAACATTCTTTTTACTCAGAATTTTAGCCTACATTCTCGTTCTTTTCTAAGGCCAGTACTTCTCATAATCTCATGTGCAAACATTCGTTCTCCACGAATTTGTGCTCATGCAGAGTGAACGTTGGGTCAGCATCAAGGATACGGCGCTCAAACCTTTTAAGTTAGATGAATTTTGGGTGTGCCTAGAGAGGGATGACAAGTCTGAGCTGGATATAAAACTCTTAGAAAGTGGGCTAGCTCAGGCTAGAGGTTTTCTAGAAGCTGTGTTGAGTGTGGACTTGATAAGTGCATGTGCGAGAAGGTACATTCCACAAACACAAAAAATTAAAGTCACTGACGGAACTATAATTGCAGAAATTTCTCCTAAAGTTTTTTCCCATGCATTGGAGATTTCAAAAAGGGAACCTATAGAAGACATGTTTGTCACAGTGGCAGGTGAATTTTTCAAAGCAAATAAGGACTAGTGTAAGAACTCCATGGCAAAAATTTGGTTGAAGTCTGAAAAGAAAGGTAAGTCGCAACTACCAAGTAAACTCAAAAGATTGCATTTTAAGGGAGAAATTGCAGATGCTATTGCTTTATTGCACCACGTTGTTGGGAATCCACAGGTTGAGTTATTTGAGGATTGGATGTTTCGGTTTATCTTGATAGTTTGTGATGAGAACATTTTCATTGACTGGGCTAAAGTTATTTGCTTCCATTTGAATGAGCAATTAATTAATTTCCATAAGGCTGCTACTTTTTGTATGTGTTCTTGCCTGACGTACATTGTAGGTAGTCAGAGGTTCTTTTGGCCTGGGTTGGAGCCGCAAGGAACCCCATCTTCTAATATGCCTGTGTATAAACACTTTCCTCAATTCACTAAACAATTTGGAATGCGTATTTTTTGTCGTGTTAATGATGCATTTTTAATGGAGGTCATGAGGAAGCTAGATGGAAATCCAGAAATGTGCCTTTCCCCTGAATTGATTTCTCTTGTATCAAAATTTGGGAGTTTTTATATCCAAATTGATAAGTTTTCCTATTTGAGAATAGGGCGTTTTGAGAAAACCCCATTTAAATTACCTCAGTATCCTGAAGATTTACTAATATTTCTAGAAGTTTGTGGAATAATCGCCATGGTTAATATTAAGTATAAGAACATGGGGAAACGATGGTATGTCTTCCCATTGGAGACCCCTTCTTTTGTGTGCAAAAGAAACCAGATGGTCAGGGGATCTGAAGGAATTCTCAAGGAATATAACCTCCAAAATCTATCTATGAGATTTAATTTTGACAGTAAGGGTTTTGTGAATCATAATCTCTATGGAGGGAGCTTATATCAGCATGAACCATCTATCAAAGATTTCTGGGAAGATTATGTCGATGAGAACGAAGTTTTGAGAAGAGATTATATGAGGCTAATGCTAAATTAGATACATGCTTTTGGTCTGTCATTTCAGATTCCTAAAAATGTAGTTGAGGATTCAACAATCATAGATCCTACATATGAAAAATTGCTTGATAAATCCCACCCTAGGGTTGATTAGAGCCAAAGTGAAATTTTAGATATGAGGGTGCATGCTACCCCAGTGCTTAAAAGAACCCAAGACTGGTTGGATGGGAAATGGTGGCAAGTTGCAAGTCCTATTTAGGAGCCTAAGTCATCACAAAAGAATGAACAGGGTTCTACACAAGCATCTGGTGCAAGTGTATCATCAAGGAAACCCTCTGTTAGGTCCTCTAGTGCAAATTCTCAGTCAGGAGGTGATGGTGATATGCCAAAAGAAACACTCAAGTTAAAGAGAATCTGTGAACAAGACAGTGTGCTTTCTCCTACCCCTAAGAAGAAGACCAATCAAGAAAAACTTGTGGTTGCAGATTTTGAAGCTATCTTTAATCAAATCATTGAAGATAATATCTTTCCTCCTCTAAATGAATTCCCTTCTTCTCCGCCTGATAATCCAACTTTCACTCCTGGCACTCCTAAAGAAACTATGAGTGGAAATGAAAATTCTTGTTTGGTAGTAGCCTCCCCAAGATGGCTGAGAAAAGTAGTGGAGAAGAAAAAGCATATTCCTACAACGACAATTGGAGTGGATACAGTTTCAAAGTTACTTCAAAGCTCTTCAAAACCTAAGAAATTCAGGAAGATGTCAAGGATGGTGACTGATGCTACTTCTAGAAATCAAATGTTAGAAATTGTTGACCCTATGAAGGATTTAAATGAAAATGAAATAACGGAGGTGGATTACAAAGTCACACATGTTGATATGGAGCCTCCAACACTAGAAGGTGATGTGTACCATGTCGATTATTCAATCAATGTCTTGATTAAAAGAGTGAAAGAACAAAGGAAAGAAAATATAAAACTGCAATCTCAAGTCCTCGCATTGAGTAACTTTATTTCTTCCATGGCCACTCCTCCTACATCTGATGAAGCCTCAAGTTCTTAGGTAGAGGGCATCGATGTGCTCACCATAGAGAAAATTAAAAAGAATTTGAACTATTCCAAAGCTGCTTGTGAGGGGATCGATAAAATATCTTAAGAGGCTATCTTCTTTCTGAATAAATATGTGCTCTTTTACACTCGAGTTGTTAAGAAGAGGGAGGAGCTACTAACAAAACTTCAGCAGGTCAGAAAAGATCAAACTAGTCTCTATGTGCTATCTCAGGAAATGAAAGAATTGAACTCTATGGATCTGAAGATATTAATTGGTGAGAAAATTGTGAATAATCCTAAGGATCTAGACCCTTCCTGGTTTGATTCATTGGAATGGAAATTGAATATGTATGATAATCTGGTGAAGGAAATTAATAGTAGACTTGAGCTATATTATGAAATGTTGGTGGAAATTAAAGAAGATTGTAATATTCTGGGAGTGGAAATTACTGATGAGTTTGATGAAAGGATTTTAGATATAAGAGAGATCTCTCTGAAGTTTAGAGAGATATTCAATAAAGAAATAGTTGATCCTGCTACAGTGACATGGGAGTCCTTCTCGAAACTCTATGAAATGTAGATCCACTTGAAGACTTATAAATGTGGAGAAGAGAGAAGATCTTAGATGTTGGTTGAGTTTGAAAATGCTTTGAGCAAATGGAGAACCAGGTTACAGATTACTACAATGTCGGGGAGCAAAAACATCACCGCAATTGTCACCAAGTATCAGGAATACAGGCAAAGAGTAAAGGAACAGGAGGTGTTACTGAAGGAGAAGGAGGCGGAAATAATTGAAAGTGAAGGAGTCAGTGTTGGGAGAGGGACCGTTGTTTAGTTTTTAGTTTTTATGTTATTTTCTTTAATTTGGCTCTCTTGATACTTCAAAGACTTTTTATTTTAATTTCTAAAACAGTTGTCTAGTTGCCTTCAAGAAACCGTTATCAGGACAAAAAAAACTCTACTATTTTTATTGCTTTTCTGTTATTTCAATATAGAAAGACAATGGTGAAGTTCATGCATGTGTAATCTTTGAGTTATGGTGTGCACTATGTGGATTTTCCTCATTAGAGCAAAAACTATTTTATGATTTCAAGTTTGTTTTGCAGTTATCTTTCAATATAGAAACTCATATGGTGAAGTTCATGCAAACATAATCTTTGTGTTGTGGTGTATGAATTTATTCTGTTTATTCTAAATATCTTGCCAATGGTTATCTATGTTGGTGTTCTAGATGTTTAATAGATTGCATTTCTATCGGATTTTTATCTTTGAATGAATGCTTATGGCAATGATTGAGTTCAGTTAAAGAAATTTATTAGTTCTAAAGTGATTCAAGTCCTTGTGCTTTAGTTTATAGTTTGATATTGCCATGCCTTTCAAAGCTTTCTAGTTAAAAGCTACACCTTTCTTTGCTTTCTGGTTAAAAGCAGCCTGAATTTCTATTCATTGCATATCATAAAAGGTAGCTGCCACCTTGTAAAATAAGTAGAGAATCGTTATGAAATTTAATTGATTTGGTAGTTTAAGCTTTTATTGTTTAAGTTGGGTGGATGCCTTTATAAGTTGTTTATGTTGAACTGTTAACTTTTGTTAGCTTATAACTTATAAGCTATGGATGTTGAACTATTAGCTTTTGTTCAAAGAATGGATTAATAATATTCCTTTCAGTTATTTATCAAAGATTGTGTGAATGGAAATCCAATAGGAATTTATAAGTAGTGTGATAAGTGTTGTTCTTTAAAAATGATGCAGAATCACATATCAAATTCAATACCATGGAATACAATATAAAAAAATTGCCTTTTCCTAACCTTAGTTGCTAGTCCTCAGATTTTTATAACCTTGTCGTGGAGTTCTAAATTTTCATAACTTCCCAATTCCCTGACTTGGATGATGGTTCACTTTGTTGAGTTGCAAGTATTTCTTGGTCATCTTTCTAGTCAGTGGGTCAGAGGTTTTGAAAACTTTGAAACTTCAAACTTTGGTTCTAAAGTTCCATACTCAACATCACCTTTAAGACTGAAGCAAGAATGGAAAAGAGATAAAGAAAACTTATTATTATAACTAATAACACTATGAAGAAATGATCACTCACCTTTAAGTCTACATTTTCGGCTTTCGCTAACTTCCGAATCAAGAAGTAGAACCTCAGAACCAAACAAAATGTGTAAAAATAAATGACACTTTTGATTGTATTTATATCAATCCATGATTCCATATTTGGTGAATTCCACGGGATTTTTAAATGGTATATTAAAAATTGGGTGAATCTCGCGTGCTTATACAACGATACGTTGTAATTTTTAAGGAGAAATGTGTCCTCAAATGTAATTATTTTTTAATGTTATTGGCGAAATGGGTCTTCACAAGCAACTATTTATAAATTTTAATTGGCGAAATGGGTCTTGATACAATGTTGTTTTAATAGTATTGGTGAATATGTAGGTGTTTTATTAAATGCTTTCAAGATTCCAAGCAAAAATATTAGTCGGTCCAATTGAAATGCGTAGTTTGACAATGGTGAATTTGTTGCTTAAATATGCCTCATAAAAAAACTCATTGGCAAATGGAAATGCATTGGACCTATAGTTCGTAAAATCTGGGCGATTGGACACCCTGTTGGGTGCAAGAAATTCACCAATTTTGACTTGATCAATTCCTAGAATTCACCAATTGGAAAAGATTCGTCACTAAATTTTTCCCTAACGTCAATAGATTATTATGTAATTCTCTTCAAATTTGTCTTTCGAGACTCTTTTTTGTTATTAAAAAAAATAAGAGAAAATATTGTGTTATCCTATCATGTTCAAGATGAATATATTTATCTTATTTGGCCTCATTTCAAATTTGACCATTTTATAGTTGATTAGGACAACACTAATCTAGGGTTTTGTACCTAAAAGTTGGAATCAATCAAAATTGATTTGGACTCTGAAGAGGAGGGGGACTGACTGCTCAGGACCTCAAGTCACGGGAGGGTTTAGAACAATCAACTGCCCTGATCAACCTCATGCTAAAGGACTGTTTAAGAGAGATTTGATGTTTGAGGGGGTGAAAAGGAAGGGAAACTAATCTGCCTCTTTCCTTCTGTCAACTCGAGAGGTTTAAGAAGTCAAGTGAGCAAATTCTCGAGTCTGGACTGCAACTTAGGTAGCTCTCTACCAAAGGACTCCAACACAAAAGATGGACGACAACATGACATATTGGCATTCCAATCGAGCATTAACGTTCATATGGACAAAGAGTGTAAATTACAACTAAAACTCAAAAAGAACTTATTGATGACTTGACCAATACATCTTGACACTATGACAAAAAAAGAAAGCAACTAAACTGTTGAAATAACAAGAAGAATACTTTAACTTGAAGATAGTTTAATCAAGAATGAAATAACGAGCAAGGGTGGTAGAAATGCAACTTACGGTCAGTCCAGCCTCCCACAAGCTCCACATAAATGAAATACCTACACACAAAAAATAGGGAAAAATGTTGGTGTTGTTTTGAGACTTGCCATAGTCAAACCCCCATTTTGGTGTTTCCACCTCCATGGACAGCTAGAATAGCCACAATAGAGAAAGTACGATAAATAAAGTATTGAAATGGAAGTAGTATGTGCTATGCTAACAACAATAATGTTCCAAAATCAATACGATGATGCTAAATGAATGGATATCACCTCCCCAACCAGATGCTCTCAAGGCACATGAAGTAAGATGTGAGCTCACAAACTTGTGGATGCCAACATTGTCGCAACAATGAGAGGAGTAAAACCAATAGTGTCAACTTGGAGCTTCAAAGATGGTGAAAGTGTTGTGAATGAAGTGTGTAGAATGCTCAAGAAGATCAAGAAGTGTGTAGAAAATGAATTAGATGAATAAGATAGTGTTTTGAAGATGAAAGGGAGGCCAAAGGAGTCGTTCAAGGTCGATCAAGTGAGTAGAGATGTTACACTTCGGCACTAATGGAGAATTGTAACACCTCTATAAATTTCAAAGGCAGGAATCTAGTCAGACAACAACATGCCACGTAGATGTTTGCACACCACGTAGATGTCCTCAATAGAAATTCCCCCACCGACACTACAGACAATTGTCAAATGGATGGAGAGCAAACGAAGGATGCAGAATAGCATCATTAGGTTTGATTTTTCTAAGGGGTGTAAATGGGGAATTTACAAGGGGTGCAAATTTATGCCATTACATTTTTCTCCCATTTAGTAAGCATATGTGCTACCCAATAAGAGGTAAAGTAGATTGAAAGAGTTTAAAGAAAGTATACCTGAACCATCAAGGAAGCAGATCGCAATTTGACACACCTGAAAGTACAAGAAGAGGAGATGGCTCCATAGGTAGTCAGTCTAGAGGAGAGTTGATCAAATGCACTGCAGGTTCACAAACTTATGAAAAGGTGAATAAAAGGCTCTGTGGGTGCTCGGTCCTATAGAGTTGAACAAAGAGATCCCGCAGGATGAAAGTGCTTTATAGGTCCTCAGACTTGCAAAGGAGGTGCCCCAAGTGCTCAGTCCTGAGGGAAGCCTGATGTGAGAGGATCCATAGAGTATGATGGGCCTTTACAGGTACTCAGTCCTACAAGGTTGTTGAAAATTAGCTTCATAGGTGCTCCTGCAAAGCAACATGTTAATCCACAGACAAAATATGTTAGATAGCAAACAGACACATAGGAAAACGGATAGTCATGCAGATAGTCAACAATTGAAGGAGAAGCTTTCAAAGGGGTCCCTCAAGAACCATTCAAGAGAAAAGGGGTCCACTCAAGGGACACTTTGTTTGAAAAGCGATAACATTTTTAGCCAACAATTCTAACATCAAGGAATCCTTTTGAAATATTTCCTTCATCAAGGAATTTGAAAGAAAAAATACTCCCTCGCAAGGGAAAATTTTCAGACTTCTTCATCAAAAAAAGTACTCCCTTCACAAAGAAAAGTTTTCAAATTCTATCTTATGAATCTGTGATGAAAGAAAGATTATGCTAGGGGTCCTTGTTGAAGAATATAGTTTTTTTGAAAAATAATATAAGATTTTCAACGAGGGATTTTTTTGCCACCGAATACACCTTTTTGAAAATCGAAGTTGTATGATAGCCCCCCTTAGGATGGTGTGTGTTGAACTCAAAGGCACATGACATCCTAAGGAATGAAAAGCAAGAATGAAAGTGATGTTGTAGCCCATGAAACATGACAAGATGTAACTGTGGTAATGTTTGCTTGGAATATGTGCCTACCACCGACATGGAACTCCCAAGGGAAAAGTCACTGAGACATTATTCATGTATGGCCGACTAACTGTTCTAAATCCTTTGAAATATTCATGTCACCGAGACAGAGCTGAGGTCTTGCCGAATGAAGACTATCACTGTGACATGAAGTCTATTACCGCTGGACCTTTTGTCGAATGGAGACCCTCAAAGATGTTCTTATCTTCCGGGTGACTTGACGCTGGCATGAAGTCCCAGACCGAAGGGAGTCTCACCGATAGATCATTGAGCTAACGCGGCCGCAGAAGATGTCCCAAATAATATGAAAGTTGTTCCACCACAAAGGCTTCGCTATCGGGTGTCAAAGCGGATGTCGGAGTAGCTCAAGGGTTTTAGGGAGAAGTCCCAGTGACTAGAGAATGTCTCACCGATAGCATATGGCTATCGGGGTAACACAAGGATCATCGGGGAGAAGTCTCAACAATGAAGAAAGGTCTCGCCAACGAGAGTATTCACTTGGTGCCTTCGCGGTGACAAAAGACTTCGATGTGAAGTCTTGGCGACTTGGAGAGTCTCGCCGATAGTCTTCGGGATTACATGTTGTGTTCACTGAGATGTCTTGGCGAAGATCAAATGTCTTTCCGACTCGGTAAGACATGGATGCTCGATGTGAAGTCTCAACAAAAGACATAAGTCTTGTCAACTCGGTAAGACTTGGTTGTGCTCAGAGTGAAGTCTCGGCGAAACACGAATGTCTTGCCGACTGTCAGGTGCTTCGATGAAACTTGAGGAGACTCGATGAGAACTCTTGGGGAACGGTAAAGTTTTGCCGATGGCAAAGTTGAAATCAATATGACTTATGAGCATCGGTAAAATGTCTTGCTGATGGAGGAATCTCTTGCCGATAGAAACGCATTGGATATCGATGGATTCGGTATGACTCATGGTGTTCATTATAACGTCTTGCCGACTGTTTGGACTTACGTCGATATCAATATGAAGACTTTGTGGCATTGGGGAGACACTGTTAGTGTCTCACCAATATGCCAACAAAGTTGAACGCCCTTGACTAGATTGACTTTCCTATGTGGCACCTCGTGGACCAATCAGAGGAAGCGAATTTCAAATGGATGGCAGTTAGATTTTTGCAATAGTTGCGACACTAGAGCTGAACTGCATGCAAGGAAAAATCTGCAATGGGAGGAAACTTTCTACGATGGGGCAATGGCGGATAAGGATGAACAGAAGACAAAAATTAGAATGTGATAAGATAAAAAGGAGATCAATTCTGAGAATGAAAATAATCAGATTCTTGAGAGCATTTTTTGTAACTGGATGAACAGTGAATGAAGCTACTGTGAACTAATACCAGAGAGTTGTATCTCTGATTTGTATGTAATTTTTTTATTACTGAAATACAAAGAGATTCAGCTTGGTGTGGTGGGTTTTTTCCCCATAGGGTTTTCCCACGTAAATCTGGTGTTCATTTGTCTTTGTGTATTTGTTCTATTTCTATAAATATTTCATGTGTGTCTTAATTGGA